>CM069135.1:94370529-94597949 GCA_035221665.1 Okamejei kenojei
CAGAGCGATTGATTGTGTAACTGTGTTTGATGTTACATGAATGGATTTATTTACTGGAGTTATTTGCTGTGAGAGGCGGCCACCATTGCCTCTGGACCATTTCATGTTATTCCGAAAATTCAGTCTATTCGGTGAGTCACATTTGCACCTGACTGCATTGGAACAAAGTCAACTGGAGGGGAGGGAGGAAAACCTAAGAGGTAAGATTGAATAGGAACTCGAGGCAACTTTTTCCACAGATGGGGTGGTGAGTATATCAAATGGGTATCAGAGGGTTTAGTTGAGAAAGGTACAACAACAGCATTATAAGACAGGTATGTGGACCAGAAAGGTTTAGAGGAATATGGGCTAGGTATCGGCAAATGGGACTAGATGAAGTATTTTAGTTGGCGTAGACGAGTTGGGCTGAAGGCCCCGTTTCTGTGCTGCATGACATTTCTGAATTACATGAACTTCTACACTCTTGATATGTATGCAATTGTTTCATCCTTGATTTTTTTGGTTCGAAAAGCGGTGTGCGATTCACTTAGACAAAACTTCATAATAAAGTACCTCTCCAAATGCAGTGCACTTTATTGAAGTATGTAAAATAAAAACTAAATAAAGGATTAAAAAAAAGGTTTGCTCTGGTGAAGGAGAAACTCAGATGTGGAAGTAAACCAACATGTATAACTTTCTCGACAAATCTATTTGTAATGACAAGGCCAAAGCATTTATTAATGATAAGTGGTCCATTTTGTCTCTGGACCCAAAAGGTTACTTTTCCAGTCCATGACAATCCGCAAATGAAATGCTAGAAACGTGGCAAGCGTTCCACGTGGGACAATGGGCGAGAGAACACTCAAGTAGCATTTCTAACAAATATTTTCAATAAATTCTCCATTGCCCAGACAGCAATCACGCAGACTGTTCCTTTGCTTTTGATATCAGGCAGCATCTCTGGAGAAAAGGAATATGTGACATTCCGGGTCGAGATGGATCATTTGACGGGGGACATTTTGGGTCCTCCGAAGAAGGGTCTCGACTGTAACGTCATCTATTCCTTTTCTCCCGTGATGCTGCCTGACCCTTTGAGTTACACCAGCATTTCATATCTATCTATTGAAAAATATAATTGTTTTCTTTGCTTGCAAGGTGCCAATATATTTAACTATTGCCTGGTTGGCAAACACACACTTCAGTATTTCATCTGTATTGAAATGAGAGCTGCAGATTTGCAACCCAAAGCACCTTTTCTGCTGGTTGGGTCTACATCAGCTGTTGGACAGGTAGAGTTCAGCAAATTCACCGCAGACCAAGAGGACGTCAGTGGCGCAGCAGTAGAGCCACTGCCTCGCTGCACCAGCTACCCGGGTTACACACTGAGCTCGGGTGCTGCCAGTAGGGAGTTTGTACGTTCTCCTGTTGACCACGTTGGTTTTCGCCGGGTGTCCTGGTTTCCTCCCACATCCCAAAGATGTACAGGGTTTGTAGGTTAATTGGCTAACTAATGCGTGGGACATAGAACCAGTGTAGGGATGGTCGATGGTTGCTGGACTGTGTGGGCCAAAGTATCCACACTGCAGGCACGTGCCGTCAGGGGTAGGCAAGGTAGGCACTGCCTACCCTGACTAAAATTATGAAATGGCAATTATTAAATATAAATAGTAAAGGCATGGGAGAATTATGCCTATCTAAGAGATCGATCTCCTAGGTAGGCATAATTCTCCGTGCCTTTCATACGCAGCACTTGTAACACGCGAAGGTCTGTGCAGCCCACGTGCTGTCAGCGCTGCCTGAGCCGTCAATTTCAAGTGGAGCTGAAGGCAGCAGAAATTCTGCCTTTGCAGCACAGCGCATGCGCAGCAGCATACGGCGAGTATCTTGGCGAGTTTCTTGGCGGGATATTCAAATATGGATTGCCATTATTTTAATAGTATCTCAGGAAACAAAGAGTGAAGAATGGACTTAATGTACTAATAACGTGGTAAGTGCATTTCTTGGGGCTTAATTTTTCTAAATACTGTATTTCCCGGGGTGGGGGGAGAGCTCCGTTCAGAGTGTTTGGGGAGTCTAGCGTTGTGAAGGAGGGGATTGGGGTCAGTAACCCACTTGCCACGCTCCGGTCTGAGTGCAGGTAGATGGGACTAGGTGACAGTAAGTGTTCGGCACGGACTAAAAGGGCCGAGATGTCCTGTTTCCGTGATGTAATTGCTGCACGGTTTTATTGTGGCCTGGGAGTGAATTAGTTTGGGTGGCTGCCGCAGCGCTCCGAGCACGGAAGGAAGCAGCTTGGGTGACTGACTTTGAGCGGCCGCTGGGACCCGACAGCAGAAGCGGCTGCCACTTCAGCCCCTTCTGTTGGTCCCCACTCACCTCTGGCAGTGCTCTCTGTCACCTGCCGCTCGCCGGCCGGCTTCCCGCAAATCTTTCAATTCCGACAGCGTGCTCACGGGACAAGTTGAGGTTACTTGGCTGTGGGAATTTAAAGATTTGCAGGACGCGGTTGACATGAACGAAGCCGGTGAGCGGCAGGTGAGAGATGTTCAGATGAAGAGCAATGCCAGAGGTGAACGGGCCGGCTGAAGGCGCTGAAGTGGCAGCCGGTTCTGCTGTCAGGTCCCGGCGGCCGCTCAGTCACCCAAGCTGCTTCTATCCCCGGAAATGACGGCCAGTTCTGCTGTCCGTGCCCGTAGCACTGCGGCAGCAGTGAGCGAGTTACTGATATGATCTCTGACCCCCCTCCTTCTCAACACTCCTACCCTCCCCGCATATTTAACCCCTGGCACAGACTCTCCACAGGCTGTGAAAGGAACTCTCCCTCCAAATGGACCCTTGAATTAGTATTGTCATTCAATAAGATGACAACTGATTCAACGTCCCGGTGTGCTCCCGTTTTTCCCCCCATCTCTCCACCTGCCTTCATCCTCTGTCCCCCACCCATTCAGTAATTAAAAAATGAAGGAGATAGAGAAGCCTTGGGAAAATTGAATTGTTACTTTTTTTTTTAACGAAGAGAACAATCTGCGCATGCGCGGTTTAAGATTTTTTTTAAAGTCGGCTGACTGCCTACCCTGAGTAATTACTCACGGCACGTGCCTGCCACACTGGTATCCACACTGTATTTCTAAAACTAAAAGGATTATAAAGAGATCTAAAGAAGGGGCAGTATCCAAGAAAAGGTCTGCTATCAATATCAACTGAAGGAAGGGAATTGTGTATGCAGCAAAGTTGACTACTTTTGGCCATCCTGGCGGTTTTTCACATCCAAAGGGAATGAACTCAATTATATTGTCTACCTTTTATAACCAATTAGTTTACAACCAGTTCTACTTGTTTGTTGATCACGCCTGAATTACAACATTATTCACGAACTGATAGAAGAAAGGTCTCGACCCGAAACGTCGCCTATTCCTTCTCTCCATAGATGCTGCCTCACCTGTTGAGTTTCCCCAGCATTTTTTGTCTACCTTCGATTTTTCTAGCATCTGCAGTTCACAAACAGCCTGTTATTCCTCATTAACTTGTTTTTGTGCCATCCTCAAAGTCCCCGAGCTTGGTAGCAGCCTATTGTTTACAAGAGTTAAGGGCCTGTCACACTTTCACAACCTAATTCACGACCTCTGCCGAGTTTGCCTTTGACTCATACTCGCAGCATGGTCGTCACAAGGTCGTAGGAGGTCGTGATGCTAGTCGTAGGTATTCGTGGTGTCAAGTAGGTCGGGGCGTTTTTTCTAGCATGATGAAAAATATCCACGAAGGTTGTGAATTAGGTTGTGAAAGTGTGACAGGCCCTTTAATTAGTCTCTTTATCGCCGCTTTTGCCAACCTGCCTATATTTTCTTATGGGTTTGGACACGCTAGAGGCAGGAAAGATGTTCCCAATGTTGGGGGAGTCCAGAACCAGGGCCACAGTTGAAGAATAAGGGGTAAGCCATTTAGAACGGAGACGAGGAAACACTTCTTCACACGGAGAGCTGGGGTGGAAGATTGCAACCTTCACATGGTCCACCCTGTTTCGACAAATGCAATCAACTCGACATGCACAAACAGAAGATCAAATAGAACAAGTTGTCCTACAACTTTAGACTGTGCCCATCATACGCAAGAAGAAGACACAGAGAGCTGTGAGTCTGTGCAATTCTCTGCCTCAGAGGGCAGTGGAGGTCGGTTCTCTGGATATTTTCAAGAGAGCTAGATAGGGCTCTTTAAGATAGGGTATATGGAGAGAAGGCAGGAATGGGGTACTGATTAGGGACGATCAGCCATGGTCACATTGAATGGCATTGCTGGCTCGAAGGACCTACTCCTGCACCTATTCTCTATTCACGTGTCAAACTGCCCATCATTAGAACATAGAACAGTACAGAGCAGGAAACGGCCGTGAGGCCCACAATCTTAAATACCACAATCGTATCCGCAACCACCACCATTCCTGGCAAAACAACACCCAACATTCTTCATTTATTTTAGATGGTCACTAAACAACATTCACATTTGCTTCCTCTAGTTTCACTTTAAATTGCATTGGCCTTTTCAGCTACAACCTCTTAATTATTTTTATTTTAACTGTAATTCCAATGTCTTCCAAACAAATGTTCATGTTGTTGAGGTAGGTCCCAGGTGCGACTCGGTTGGCAACAGTTTTATCTGCAAGTTCAAGTTGTACACTGGAGACTCCAGCTGTCAAATGCATGGGAACATACATCCATTCAAGAGGTAGCTGTAAACATCATCAAGAGTACACTCTTCTGCAAAGTATTTAAAGTGATCAGTTTTTTTGTTCTGGGGACAATGGCATAGAACCAAAATCACTGCAATTGATTAGGGCAATTGTGGATGCGGATTTCTGATCTTATGGTAAAGCACACTGCAACAGCAGTTGAAAATGCAAACTGATAGGTCAAATTGCGAACTTAATTTATGAGTTGGTGTTAGAAATAAAATGGTATCATTCATCCAGACCCTTAAATTTAGGCAAAGTAAATCAGTGATCCTGACTTGACTTACTTGCAAGTGACTACATATTCTTCTCAGTTGACTTTAGGCCATGAAAGATATTGGAATTGGAAATGCTCCTTCACCAGTTCACAGTAAACAGTGAGGGAAGTACTATTTAACCATTGCGTGTTCACATGAAAAATTCCACAGGCAAGGACAATTAGTTATATAAAAACAATGGCGAAAGTCTAATTTTTCCATAAGGTCTCAGGCCTTTACTTCAACCACATCTTGTTTGATGCATTCCAACTACTGGCCTTTGAAATAGACAAAAGGTGCAGGAGTAGGCCATTCGACCCTTCGAGCCAGCACTGCCATTCACTGTGATCATGGCTGATCATCCACATTCAGTACCCCGTTCCTGCACAAATGTAACAATCCCCTCCACTACAAAATGGAAATGATAACTGCACAACCTTAATTTCCACTTTTAGTTGTCAATTTAAAGGTAAATCTTCAATTTCAGTTATGGATGTTGTATTTTTCTTCTAAAACTTAACTCCTGGGCCTAATAGCATTGAGGGAGGGAGAGGAAGAGATGATATATCAGGAAGTTTAAACCAAAGATCGACGCAAAATGCTGGGGTAACTCAGCGGGACAGGCAGCATCTCTGGAGAGAAGGAATGGGTGGCGTTTCGAGGTGTGACCCTTCTTTAGACTGAATGGTGTCAGATTAGGAAAAGGGGACCTGGCCGTGCTTGTACATCAGTCATTGAAAGTAAGCATTCACAGCAGGCAGTGAAGAAAGCTAATGGCATGTTGGCCTTCATTGCGAGAGGATGTGAGTTTAGGAGCAAGGAGGTCCTACTGCAGTTGTACAGGGCCCTGGTGAGACCACATCTGGAGTATTGTGTGCAATTTTGGTCTCCTAAGTTGAGGAATGTCTGAAGAAGGGTCTTGACCCGAAACGTCAACCATTCATTTTTTCCAGAGATGCTGCATGTCCTTGATTCCGTTAGCCCCAAGGGCCAAATTGAACTCTCTCTTGAAAACATCCAGTGAATTGGCCTCCATTGCCTTCTGTTATCATTGCAGTCTGATCAATGTTTTTGTTACCTTCAGTGGAATATTCCAATGCTCTCTTCATGCAAACATATCCAAAACTCTGCTGGCATTGAACAGATTGCTAGTTAAGTGGTAAAAATGAGAGAGAATAGGCTGGCACAGTGGCAGAGTTGCTGCCTTACAGCGGCAGAGACCTGGGTTCGATACTGACTATGGGTGCTATCTGTACCGAGTTTGTATGTTCTCCCTGTGACCATGTGAGTTTTCTCCAGGTGCTCCGGTTTCCTCTCATACTCCAAATACATACAGGTTTGTAGGTTAATTGGCTTTGGTAAATTGAAAAACTGCCCCTAGTCTGTTAGTTAGTATACGGGATGATTGCTGGTCAGTGTGGACTCGGTGGGCTGAAGGGCCTGTTTCACCCCCGTATCTCTAAAGTCTGAAGGTTATTAACGGGGAATTCAGAATGCTTCAAGAACTAGTATAGGCCAATCATTGTATGGCCTCCTTCCATAACTTATGGAATTATGAAAAAAAACAGTAATTGTTCAATGAAATTTGTTGGGCTGGGGAAAGTGGGTGTTCATGTAATAAGAGTAAAACATTTTAAGGACAGACGCGTCAAATAACCAAGGCTAAGAATGTGGTAATTAAATCTCAAGGATTAGAACTAAAGTGGGCAGAAGTTCTGCAATATAAAATATATATTTTTTTAAAGACCTGCAGTTCTGTGTATTACACTCCATGATGGATGTATTGACCTTTGAGAGTATGCCTTAACTTCTGCAGAACAATATCAACCTTAAGGTTAAATTATGAGGGACAATTCACAATACATTCATATTGCCCCAGAGGTCATATTGCCCCAGAGATTTGACTGCTTTTTCAAGAAATTATATTGCACTGATAGGATAAGTAAAGAAAATATTCCTGCTAGTTTGGGAGTCAAGGTAAAATAAAAAATAAAATGAATTAAAGTTAGCCTTTTGACACAGAAATTGTACTGTTTAGAACGCTCTTTCACAAAAGTCAGATATTGCTTGATTAGTTGTTAAATTTAAAAACTTAAAATTGATAGGTTTTGTTCATGAAAAACAAGTTAAGGATAACGGGCCTGTCCCACTAAGGCGACTTTTTAGGTGACTGCAGGAGACTATGCAGTCGCGACATGTTCGTGGTTGGTAGCCGGGGAGTCGCCTTCATGGTCGTGAGGAGTTACAGCATTCTGGGAACTAGTCGTGGCCTCATTATGGTCGCCGCAAATTTTTCAACATTTTTTAACATAGAATGAAGCCGCCATGGAGAGTAGCGAGAATTCTCGTGCCATTGGTGGGTCGCCAGGTGGTTAACATAGCAACATAGAAAATAGGTGCAGGAGTAGGCCATTCGGCCCTTTGAGCCTGCACCGCCATTCAATATGATCATGGATGATCATCCAACTCAGTATCCTGTACCTGCCTTCTCTCCATACCCCCTGATCCCTTTAGCAATAAGGGCCACATCCAACTCCCTCTTAAATATAGCCAATGAACTGGCCTCAACTACTTTCTGTGGCAGAGAATTGCACAGATTCACCACTCTTCGTGTGAATTTTTTCCATCTCATCTCACCTCGTTCCTAAAAGACTTCCCCTTATCCTTAACCTGTGACCCCTTGTTCTGGACTTCCCCAACATTGGGAACAATCTTCCTGCATCTAGCCTGTCCAACCCCTTAAGAATTTTGTAAGTTTCTCTAAGATCCCCCCCTCAATCTTCTAAATTCTAACGAGTACAAGTAGAGTCTATCCAGTCTTTCTTCATATGAAAGTCCTGACATCCCAGGAATCAGTCTGGTGAACCTTCTCTGTACTCCCTCTATTGGCACAAATGCCTTTCCTCAGATTAGGAGACCAAAACTGTACGCAATACTCCAGGTGTGGTCTTACCGAGGCCCTGTACAACTGCAGTAGAACCTCCCTGCTCCTATACTCAAATCCTTTTGCTATGAATGCTAACATACCATTCGCTTTCTTCACTGCCTGCTGCACGTGCATCAACTTTCAATGACTGGTGTACCATGACACCCAGGTCTCGTTGCATCTCCCCTTTTCCTAATCGGCCAACATTCAGATAATAGTCTACTTTCCTGTTCTTGCCACCAAAGTGGATAACCTCACATTTATCCACATTATACTGCATCTGCCATGCATTTGCCCACTCACCCAACCTATCCAAGTCACTTTTCAGCCTCCTAGCATGCTCCTCACAGCCCCCCAGCTTCGTGTCATCCGCATATTGCATTTAATTCCCTCGTCCAAATCATTAATATATATTGTAAATAGCTGGGGTCCCAGCACTGAGCCTTGCGGTACCCCACCAGTCACTGCCTGCCATTCTGAAAAGGACCCGTTTACTCCTACTCTTTGCTTCCTGTCTGCCCACCAGTTCTCTATCCACATCAATACTGAACCCCCAATACCGTGTGCTTTAAGTTTGCATACTAATCACTTAAGTGGGACCTTGTCGAAAGCCTTCCGAAAGTCCAGATACACCACATCCACTGGTTCTCCCTTATCCACTCTACTAGTTACATCGTCAGTTGAAGGTTCTCGAAGGTTGTAGCCGCTGCTGACCGGTGAATTTCATTGGCTCATTGGGGAAAAAAAACGTAAGCAGTAGTTTTCAGAACCAAGGATAACCGACCAGTGATGTTAAATGTCCGCCGAGCTTCACAGCCGTGTATCTCTGGCTTCTTAAAAGTTGTCTCCACTTCTCCCTCCTTTCCCCCCCTCATCTTTTAAAAGACTTACCGTACACTGTGCTTTAGCCGTCTTAATTACAGCGTCAACCTAACTGTTCATCGCGGTGTGTGTCTGTATCACATTGGCTTTGCACCGTGTGAATTTCACTCAGTGTGCGTGTCTATGTGTGTGTGTCTGTCTGTGTGTGTGTGTAAAATCGCCTAAGTGGGACAGGCCCTTAAAGATGTTAAACCACATTTATAAACTACGGTCAAGGGTCAGTCTTAATCTCATTGACTGGTGCAAACGATTCAAGGCCCTAAACAGCCCCTACTCATCCTTAACTACTGAATTTCTCTCATCTACTCTGACTTTTACTGCTGCTCACCATTCCACAAGGCTCATCAAGTAATACTGATGTCCAAGTAAATACTTGTATTTCTCTTTATCTGATTTGATTTTAATTGATTCCACTTTTTTTTCTCTGCAACTGTAAAAATGTCAAGCTAATTGAAGCCCAGATCAGCCGTTTCCTTTTTCATATACTGGTATTACATTGGACACTCTCCAATTTTTCAAACATCTCGGTGCTCTCAATTGAGCCCCAATACCAAGTCAAGTCAAGTCAAATTTATTTGTCACATACGCATACGAATTATGCAGTGAAATGAAAAGTGGCAATGCCTGCGGATTAGGCAAAAAAGAAGCTTGCGGATTGTGCAAAAAAAAAACCATGATAATCTGCAAATTCTCTGCTTATTTCAATCAATTCATTCAAGCTCAATATTGTATTCCAATCCCAACCAATTTAACATAATGAATGGCAGACTGAGTTGACATACCTATAAGAGGTGCTACCTCAAAATGGCAGCCAATATCAAAGACCCATACCATGCTGGCCACACTCTCATTTCACTCCTGTGAAGCTGTTTAACAAAACAGTGATCACCAGGTTCATGAAGAGCTTCATCTTAACCACCATTGGACTTTTGAATACCACACAGCAACCATGATATTGCATGGACTGTCTTTTATTACACTAAGGACTTTGGGATTTTTGCACTGGTTTGAATTTTATTAATTTGAATTTTATGTTTATTATTATATTATTTAAGGTATTGAGTTTACTGGCCGGTTATGCTGCTGCAAGTAACAATTTGGTTGTTCCATCGTCGGTACACAAGACAATTAAATACTATATTCTTGTTGTAAACGCAGTGGACATTTAAACAGGACAGTCCTTGGGCAGGTCACATAGATTGCACTAATGAAGTAACTAATTCTTCCAAAGATCCTCTGAACACCCAAAAATCAGTTGAATGGCATCCAGTCCCCCAAAGTACACAAAACAAAGCTTCCTTCATTCAGAATGGTGGGATACATTCACAACTTACAATGCGGTTTGTTCGATGAAGCAAAAGGAGCATTGCTTACAATGAAGCCAGTTCTTCCCCGCCCCAGGGATGTAGGTCCCACCCTACTTGTATGAATATTCCACAATGATAATATAGTATACAATGGCAAAATCACTGATATTTTTCCCTGTTGAATCAGCATTCCTGTGCCAAAGAACGTTATGTAACTTTATATATATAATGGAGGCAGGGAGGGAATGCAGCTTCAGCTTTCTGCTATGCAAACTATTTTTATATTAGCATCAGAATTTTAACCACCACTATTCAGTTTCCACCAGCTTTTCCTTCTGGAACTGAGAAAATGCAATAGTATTTAACTAACCTGCAAAATAATCAAAGAGTTACAATAAGATGCAAGGAGTAACTCAGCAGGTCAGGCAGCATCTCTGGAGAAAAGGAATATGTGACGTTTTGGGTCGAGACCCTTCTTCAGTCTGAAGAAGGGTTTTGACCCAAAATGTCACCTATTCCTTTTCTCCAGAGTTGCTGCCTGACCCACTGAGTTACTTCAACTTTTTCAGTCTATCTTCGGTTTAAACCAGCATCTGTAGTTCCATAAGATGCAAGGCTTGGATGTTAATTTAAACATTTGGTCTACGAGGCCAATAAATGCTCCCATCCATGGATGTTAGCCCAGTCCATCATACAGACCAGACTCCCCACCACTGACTCAATCTACGCTTCATGATAAGCAGCTAGCATTATCAAAGATTTGTCCCACACCGCCAAGCAAAAGATTCAGAAGTTTGAAAATGCGTACCA
Source organism: Okamejei kenojei (assembly GCA_035221665.1). Lineage (NCBI taxonomy): Eukaryota > Metazoa > Chordata > Chondrichthyes > Rajiformes > Rajidae > Okamejei > Okamejei kenojei. The sequence continues at coordinate 94,381,414 of CM069135.1, forward strand.
CAAGACTCAGGAACAGCTTCTTCTTCTCCTTTATCAGGCTGCTGAACAGTCCTTCCATAAACTAGGATACTATCCGATTCATCTCTAGCCTATTGTGGACATTGGACTTTTGTCCATAGATCTGGTGTACGCCAATGCTAAGATCTTAATTCCCCACTAACTACTCAATTGCTCTACCCATTTTTTTTTGGTTACACAGTCCATGATCTTCACAGCGTCTTTAAACTCCAGCTCTTGTCCCAGCGTCAGGTCACCCTTCAAGACCAGCTGTTCTGCCCTATTGCATTTAGTCATCCTCTGACAACTGCAGAAATAAAATTGTACACCGTTTGGCCAACATCATCACTAGAATACTCTTTCACTTCCTTTATTATCTCTTTTGTGTATAGTGCTCATCTGATTAAAATGTAAGTATCCTGAATATGCAAGTTCTAGGAGCAGAATTAGGCCATTCGGCCCATCAAATCTACTCCGCCATTGAATCATGGCTGATCTATCTATCCCCCTCAACCCCATTCTCCTGCTTTCACCCCAATAACCGCTAACAGCTTACTAATCAAGAATCTGTCAATCTCCACCTTAAAAAATATCCATTGACATCCTCCACAGCCATCTTCACATATTCAAAATAGAGAGTCAACTAAAATGGCAAAAGACATTCTGCCTTTTATGTACAAATTTCTTTCATGTGCAGAAATTGAGCCTCTGTCAATAAAGCCCTCAATGATTCATTGGAAAGCGCTTGTTTTAAAAAATATCAAACACACAAACTTTATCATTCCGTTCCATTGACTAAGCATTACAATTTATATGATCATCAACATGCAAGTGAAACAACATCTGCAGTGCTACAGACATTAAGGACAAGCTTATCGTAAATAGGATGCATGCAAGTACAATACTGTAGCTTTTCATATAACTAGAGACGATATTTACGCACAAGATCTTAGTTATGGTGATGCTGAACCAAGAAAGAACAATAAAAACACCAAGGTGGATGACGTTAAAGTGGAATTGGAGGAAGTAGTTAAACTCATGGAAGGTAGAAGAGGTCAAAGTAAAACAATGAACTTCAGTCACAACTATGCGAGAAGTTGCCAATAGCCTTGTTTCGATGTTGTGGATGCAACAAAAACATGACTGAAACAGGAGACAATGGGAAGATTGTGTATTCAATGATATCACAAGGAAAGGGCAGGTAAAAGGAAAACAATGGTATGATAATTGGGGAAGGGAGCATATTAAAATAATATTGGTGCAATAACATGTTTGCAAAGCAGACTTTGATTCATGGATTAATGGTGCACTGTTGCCCAGTAGACCAGGAGCTTAGTACCCTATCCCTCGGATATCTAAATGCAGTGCTGACACACTGAAAGTGAAGGCAGATTTCATAATTAATATCTGTTTGCACTGAGAGGTGGCTCATGAGATAGGAGAAGTAATTCAAGGACGGCACAGCGGTGGAGTTGCTGCCTTACAGCGCCAAAGACCTGGGTTTGATCCTGACGTGTGCAGTCTGTATGGAGTTTGTATGTTCTCTCCATGACTTGCTTGGGTTTCCTCCCACACTCCAAAGATGTACAGGTTTGTAGGTTAATTGGCTTCGGTGAAATCGTGAATCGATCATAGTATGTGTAGGATAGTGTTGGTGTGCAGGGATCGCTGGTCGGCACGGACTCAATGGGCCAAAGGGTCTGTTTCCGCACTGTATCTCTTAACTAAACGTAAAGTAAATCACTTAAGTGATTGATCCCACTTCTATTCAAACAGATAGCAAGCTCCATTAGATTCTGAGATTGTACCTTTGCCTGGGATTGCAAATGATGGGCCTGGTCATTTTGCCATGCAATATTCTATTCCGTTGGACTTGGCTGCACTATCTGTCCTTTATAGAAAAATTTCTGTGGAAAAACAACTTTGACTAAAAGTCCATCAGACATTGATCAGATCAGAAAGTTTAAATTAACTTTCAGGAGAAGAACACAACTCGTGTGGAATTGTTTCCGAAGCAGTTTATCAAAGCCATGAGCAGAATGTCTCTTTGCCACAAGAAGCACTAAAACTGCATTTGGCTGGTAGGGAGAGGGAGCCCCCCTGTCAGATTATTTCTGTATGGATAGTCTCACTCCCAATGCCTGCTGTCCTTGAGATGGCCAAAATAAAGAGACAATCATCCACCTCTGTGCATTTGAAAAGGTCCAATACAGGATGAAAGGAGTTTGTTGAAGTTGATCCCAAACTGTTCAGAATAGAGGACACTAATTTACAGGCTGTTAGAGACTAAAGTCAACTGCCACTGGAAGATCAACAACTAGTGAAGGAAGTTTAATTTAAATATAAAGCATGGAAACAGGCCCATCAGCCCACCAAGTCCGTGCCGACCAGTGATTGCCACACATTAACACCATCCTCCATACACTAGGGACAAATTACAATTCTACCAAGCCAATTAACCTGCAAGTCTTTGGAGTGTGGAAGGAAACCGGAGATCCTGGAGAAAGCCCACGCAGGTCACGAGGAGAACATACCTACTCCGTATAGAAAAGGACCTGTAGTCAGGATCAAACCCAGGTCTATGGCGTTGCAAGGCAGCATCTCTACTGCTGCGTCACCGTCTTGCCCTGATGCACCACCATGCTGACCCTAAAAAAAGCATTTTGATCTGTCCAAAACTTGGTCTTCCAGCAAAGTGAGATGTCTGCAAACGAATGCAGCTTAGTGGCCTTTTACAGGCTACAGGACTACATGCTAAGGGGTGCACTGAAGCTTGGTGGAACCAACACAAGGGGCTTTGAGAACATGGACTGCACTTGAGCATCCTGTCGCTACTGCACAGAAGAGCTAGGTTGTGTGCAACAGCCTCTCAAATCCTTTGTGGGTTTACTGCTGAAAGAGGAAATAAGATCAGCTCTGATGCATTGTAAAGATGCACTGCTTTAATGGCAGAATTAATGTATTGATTTGATGACACCATGAATGTAAAGATGAACAAACATTATTTAAATCATGTACAAGAAATACAATCAAGTTAATTTTTCCCAAATTGCAACAGCATAATTAAAGTGTACATCACATTCTAATATTCTTTATTATGTACACTGTGTATAGTCTTTCCACTGACTAGTTTGCACGCAAAAGCTTTTCACTATAGCTCGGTACATCTGACAATAAACTATATAAAAAGACACAAGCCATGACATTTTTCAAACCAAGGAAAGTTATTAATGCTAAAATCTCCAGTTCCTGCCGCTCTGTGGCCTTCACCCTGCTACAATTATGGCAACTTCATCCAGTGAAGATTGAATTATAGATATGACTCCTCTATTTCACTGTATTTCTTTGAGAGCAAAATGAGATTTCAAGATTTTACTTTCCTACTCATCTTGCTGAAGACCTCTTGTCTTGGTTATTGGTCATTGTGGAGAAATTCCCCAAGATTCCCCCCACCCCCCAGGATGTGTATTAATATTTAATTTAAAAAATATTCAGAGCCATTTTGTCATCCTTCATCTCATCTAGTAGCAACTAATGCAGCCATTCAAATCAACATCAAACAGTAATTTTCCTATCAAATGTCTGATGCACGTTAAAATCACAAGCATACAAACACTTACGCACAGATGAAAATCACTATGTTGCATTGAAATTCACACAATACGACATATCAAAAGTGTTTGAAAGTTTATCAAAAGACATTCAGCTGATTGCAACATCGTTACATGTTTACTCAAGGAACTGCAGATTCCAGTTTACCAAAAAAAGAAAGTGCTGGAGTAACTCAGTGGGTCAGACAGCATCTCTGAAGAACAAGGTTAGGCAAGGTTTTGGTTTGGGACCTTTTGGCAGATGTTTGCAAGAAGAAACTAAAATGTAGCCCCGCCCTGTATTCTCCCCACACATTGATCAGCAATTTAAGCCCCCTTTCCTGAAGAGATGCAATAGTCCCCTCCTCACTCATACAATGTAGAACAGCTCAGCACAGACCCTTCAGTCCACAATGTCTATGCCGAACATGATGTCAAGAAAAATTAATCTCATCTGCCATATGGTTGTGAAAAGGATGTTTCCAGTCCGGGAGAGTTTTGGGCCAAAGGGCACGGCCTCAGAATTTAAAAAAATGTGCCTTTACAATAGAGATGAGGAGTGAAAGGGCCTGTCCTACTTGGCAATTTTGTTCAGGGACTGCCGGCATCATTGATTGACGTATCAGGTCACTGATTTGCGGCGTGATGACGTATTGACGCGCAGTGTTTTTTCAAGTGTCGCAATATTTTTTTGTCGCCACTGGATTTTGAAATGTTCAAAATCTTTTGGTGACCATGATATGACGGCGGCAGTCACTCAAAAAAAATCACGTTGGACAGGCCCTTTACTTTAACCAGACGGTCATGAATCTGTAGAATTCATTGCCACAAACAGCCATGGAGGCCAGGTCATTGGGTAAAAGGGAGGTTGATACGTTCTTGATTAGTAAGGGCATCAGTTATAGGGATGGGGCAGGCAAATAGGGTTGAGAGGGGAAAAATAGATCAGCCATGATCAAATGGCAGAGCAGGCTCGACAGGCCAAATGGCCCAATTCCACTCCTGTCGTCTGATCCCTTTGTCAGGGAAAATGGCTCGAGTTTAGTTTTCATATCGTGGGAGTGCAGAATACAGTGAAGACATTCCAAATGACAAGAGTCTAACTTACACAGTTTGATCTCTACAAACTTGGTAAAGTATTAATGAACAAAATTTCAGTGTTATTTGCTCAATACTGCCACTGTTAGATGTCATAGCACTCATCCTGATAATTAACTTTCCTAAATAAAAGTCTGGATTTCCTTACCTTGGCTTTTAAACAAAATAATTATGTTAGATGGACATTGCATGCTGCTGTGGAGATAAATAGCACCATGGAGTGTCAGGAAGTCATGAACCACAGAACGTTGGTTAGGCTGCACTTGGAAAATTGTACGCAGTTCTGGTCGCTCCGTTACAGGATGTGGAGGCTTTTCGGGGGCGTGGAAGAAGTTCACCAGAATACTGCCTAGATGAAAGGGTATTAGCAATATGGAGAGCATGGACAAGCTTGGATTGTTTTCTCTGCAGTGCCAAAGGGAGACCTGATAGAAGTATGTAAAATCATGTGAGGCATAGATAGGGTAGACAGCAAGAACCTTTTTTCACAGGGTGGAAATGTCAAAGCCTAGAGGGCACAGCTAAGGTGAGAGGGGAAAATTTAAAGGAGATGTCCGAAGTAAACATTTTTTTTTAGTAACAGTGTTGCTGCCTGGGTTGGTCGTGGAGTCAGATGTAATAGGCATTTACTAGTCTTTTAGAGAGGCACATGAATTTGCAGGGATTGCACTATATGGATCGTGTGCAGACAGAGGAGATTAGTTCATCTTGGCATTACATTCAACATCGTCATGAAGAGCTGGTTCCTGTGCAGTATTGTTCTATGTAAACACTAAAACAAAATCTATTTTGCACATTCAGACACAAGGGACTGCTAGAATCTCAAGCAAAAAACAAACTGCTGGAGGAACTCAGAGGGTCAGGCAGCATCTTTTCCCTCCACAGATGTTGCCTTGCCTGCTGATTTCCTCCAGTAGTTTGTTTTCCACTCCAATCTGTATATCATTTTTGATGTTACTGAACTTCCCTTTTACAGTATTGTTGTACCATAAATTTAGATGCTGGCAAGTTTTAGTCTGGCCAAAACTTTTAAAAACACTCAAATTCCTGGTTAAAATGTCAAGCATGTATTAACGCAGACTGCAGCTCGCAACAAATTTCCTGCAGCCTGCCACTGCTTTCACCAATATATATCACATGATCTGTGATATTTTATTACTTGCGAACCAGATTAATTTACATTGTGCTCCTGAATCCAAGTTCACAATGCAAATTGCCAGCTAAACCTCAGCATCAATTCTTGAGACAGTTTATGCGATACATCTGTGCACCCTGCTATGCCTTTCCCAATGAATGCTGCTTACCAATTTTTTTTATTCATTTCCTGGTCACTGCGAATTCCTGGCATTTTACACTGGTATAGCAGTCCAATTACCATCACATTTATTTAAATGACATGTAATTGCTGCATGTAATAATAAATCCACATGCAAGTCTGTGAACTGCCTATAAATGCAATACAAGAGTGTCAGAGGCTGAGAAGAGACCAGATGGATGTTCATAACATTTATAAATAGGGTAGATAAAATCTTTTCCCCAGGGTAGAAATATCAAATACTAGACAGCAGAGGGTTAATGCAAGTGGAGTAAAGATGAAAGACACCTGGGAAAAGTTGTGTTTTTTCAACTCAGCTGGACAGGCAGCATCTCTGGAGAGAAGGAATGGGTGATGTTTCACATGAAGAAGGGTCTCGACACGAAACGTCACCCACTCCTTCTCTTCAAAGGGAGTATTGCTCAGTGACAATATTCACAGCATTGAAGTGTGACAAGGAGCATTGGCAAGTGGCTGAACCAGTAAAGGGCAGAGGTAAGGCAGGGTTGCCCACGCTTCTGTCATGTTAGTGTGCTGCTTAGAACCCATTGCTGAATTAACCAGGAAGGACAGGAACATAAGAGGGGTGTCATTGCCAGGCAGTGAGGGCACACAGATGAAAACCTCAGTGTACATGGACAATGCCACCCTCTGCTGCTCTGATCCACAGTAGGACCGCAGATTGATCGGCACCTGTGACCACTTTGCATTAGCATCGGGAATCAATGTCAACTGCAAATAGAGCGAGGCTATGCTCTTCAGTAACTGGCCCAACCGATTTCCCATCCCCTTCTCCATCAGTTCTGACTACATGAAGGTGTTGGGAATCTGGTTCGGAGTGGCAGAGGCGTGCAACTGGAGTAGATCACAAAGGTCAATCAAAAATTGGCACTGTAGAAAACGGCGCTCCCTCTCAATAGCCAGGAACAACGGTGTGAGGAACGCTTGGTGCTACTGTCCTTGACATAGGAGTGGCCTGTCCCCCACTCTGCCTCGGCAATCATCCGAGCCATCTTCTAGTTCATCTGGGGATCAAAGATGGTGTAGGTCCGATGAGTTACGGTGCAGAAATCGTCAGACAATGGGGCAAAATTGTGCCCAACATCGCCTTCACCACGATGGACACCTTTGTGTGTGGCTGCATCAAGGCTGTGTGTAGAGCAAAAGCACATGGGCACCAAGTGTCATTACCTGAAATTCTACTTGTTCTCGGTGTTGAAGGATGGGCCTGGCACCAATGCCAAGCAATGTGGCAGTCAACTGAACAACGCCGCTCCACCTGCCCTTTGTGGAAAAGTTCTTCACCTTTGACCACAAGTCCCTCAGGCAGTGGGCATCATGGACAAGCACGCTGCCCATGAGACAGCTACTTTGGGAAGGAGATGGCTGCCCATCTCTTCGCAGAGTACAGATTTGCAAAGAGGGTCTGGAGAATGATGCAAAGATCCTGGTCATGGTTCATCCTGAGCAGCTCCGTAATGGAGGACTCTGTGACTTATCGACTGTCCCCAGGGACACAGTCAGAGACGGACATCAAATGCTGCTGGAAGGTCATCAACTCGGTTGAAAGACTCTCTTTGGTCTGCCTGAAAATTGTTCGCTTCCCAGCAGAACAAGATGTCCTTCAGGGAATGTTACCGACTAGTATCGTCACTTTCAAAGCACAGTAAGGCAAAGTACAGCTGGATTCAAATAACAAGGGACTGCAGATGCTGATTTATACCAAAGACAAAATGCTGGAGCAACTTTACAGGCCAGGCAGTATCTCTACAGAACATGTATAGGTGATGTTTTCTGTATGTTTGTTCATTCCCTGCACAGATACTGTCTAACCCACTGAGTTACTCCAGCACTGTGTGTCATTTACTGCTAAATTGTGATAAATGATTACTTGATAAGTTGAGCTAAGTGAAAGATAAGAACATCATTCTTAGACCAGACTAATTTCCCCAATGCAGGAGATGGGTGGAGCAATGAATTAACACATCCGCAAATAACTAAAAGCAAGTGAAGAAAGAATTTAAGGAAAGCTAATCTTCATCTGAAGTGGCTAATAATCAAACGTGAACTCAAATAGCCTTGACAAAACTCAATGTGGATATGATTGATCAGCGTTGGGCATTGAAAGTTACAAAATACACCAATTTTACAATGTTACCATGAAAATTTACCACAACAAAAATCAGGATTTAAAGGGTTACATTATGACAGATTGCATAAACTTGTCATATATTCCCTTGTGTTTTGAAGATTTAGTTGTGATCAAATTACAGGCTTTGAAATGATAAACAGGAACAACAGATTCATGGATGCCTTTTCCTCCAGTGAAGAAATCCAAAGCAAATCAACGTAATCTTAAAAGTAGGAGCACAAGACGAGTGTCATCAGGAGACACGTTGTACCTTCCGAAGAGTCCACCAGGACTATACTGGAAGTTGAACAATTTCATACTGGACAATTTTTACATTTATCAAGCCAATTAACCTACAAACCTGTACGTCTTTGAAGTGTGGGAGGAAACCAAAGATCTCGGAGAAAACCCACGCAGATCACAGGGAGAATGTACAAACTCCGCACAGACAGCACCTGTAGTCTGGATCGAACCCTGGTCTCCGGCACTGCATTTTGCTGTAAGGCAGCAACTCTACACTTTCTTGCACATAAAGAGTGGTGTATTCTGGAGTCCCTTCCTGTGAACAACTGCAGTTTAATTACTGGAGACATAAACAAGGAACCATAGGTGCTGGCATCTGGAGGAGTAACTCAGTGGGTCAGGCAGCGTCTGTGGAGGGAATGAACAGGCAATGTTTTGGGCCGGACCCTTCATCAGAGAAATTTATTATTAGATTAGGTATTAAAGCATTTGGAGATAGACAAACAGTGAATTAATGGTATTAATAAATATCAAAAAATAAAATTCAAGAATCCAAGTAGATTTTTCTAGGTACTTATGTTAAACATTACACTTCTGACAGCAAAAAAAGTGGACAATTAGACGAAAAAAATTTATATGAACCAAAGGCACTTGTTTGAGCACCATTGTTATCCAGGTGAAAATCAGTCCCATCCATTCATTGTAGACTCTGGAGAGCTGTTTGAACCCAAAATAAAGGTTTCAAATCTTGGACCCTGTGCAATATTCAGACAACTTAAATTCATGCAATAAAATCCATCTTACCATTTTTTAAAATCTTACCAATGACAGTTCATTTCACCATCTCCTCCCCCCCCCCCCCCCCCCCCCCCCCACTAATTTTCTACTTAATAATTTCTCCAAGATACTCAAAACTCAGTTGCCTACAAAATTAGTAGGTCTTGTGACTTTAAGTATACTCTGGCATTCACCAAGATCAGGGCTGATCTTATATCTCAGCTCTATTTTCCCCACTATCCCCATATGCCTTGATTCTCTTTTTATCCAGAAATCTATCATTCTCCAGGATAGAGAATGCCAACAATTCATTAGCACTAAGTAAAGAAACATCTAAATGCCACACCTCAACAAGTTCAAAAATAAAATCTGAAGAAGGACCCAGACCCACAACATCACCTATCCACGTTCTCCAGGGATGCTGCCTGACTCACAGTTACTCCCGCACTGTCTCTCCTCCCCCCCCCCCCCCCCCCAACATCCTAAATAGGTTGTTCCTTATCAAAGGCTGTCACCTTTGGTCCTAGAATATTGTTGCAGAAGAAACAGCCTCCCTGTGTCCATACTGATGAGCCCTGTAAGAATATTATACATATTAATGCGATCACCTCATATTGCACTGATCTCCATAAAATACATCCAGTCTATTCAAATCTCTTCTCATGTGATACATCAGCATCCCATTAATCAGGTTGTCAAGTCTTCACTGCACCCCTGCTCTGCCAAATGCATTCTCTTTTCAGTAAGGAGGCTAAAACTGTACAGTGGACATAATCTCAGAGTATGCTCTCAGCAAAGTCATGTTTAACTGCAGCAAACGTGTTCTCATATGTACTGAAATTATCTCATATTGAAAGTCTAACCACAATTAGCATTACTACTTCCTAGTTGCGCCAACATATTACCATCAGTGACATGCCCCCCTCATTCACCAATACATTAATGAAACATCCCATCCTCATATGTAACTGCAAGTTTACTATTCATTATAACTTCTCTCAATTCATTCATAATCAGTGAAATTTCCCTCTCACCCCCTTCCCACCACCACTACAGCTACACAACAGCCAAGGAACTGCAGATGCTGATTTACATCGAAGATAGACACAAAAAGCTGGAGTAACTCAGTGGATCATGTAGCATCTCTGGAGAAAATTAATAGGTGACGTTTCGGGTCGAGACCCTTCTTCAGACGAATTGTCTGTCCGGATCTCAGCTTAAGCAATCAATGCAAATCATAATTCGCATGGTTAACCATGCTTTCACATATCCCTAACTCAGGTAGAAGGCCTTAGCCATTTCCCGATTTCCCCCCTTAAATTAAAAAAATAACAGAAGTTTTAAAAGCGTTTGAAGAACACTTATTAGGTTACTGAACCACAAAAGCCAAACCAGCTTTAAACCTCAACAACTCAGCTTCGACCCACATTGAACCTGAATAGGCCTCTATCAGTGACATCAGGTAAAACCGAAGCGATGCAAACAAGGTAAAAAATAAATAACAGCAGGTGCAAACGAGCCACGCTTTATAAGTGACGGTCGAGAATGGAAAACATTTCCTCTCAAACCGATTTACAAGGCTCGCTCCAGACTTTTTTGTGCCTGTTTATCAGAGCGATTTTCAGTTTGCACGGGTAGAATTGAGTTTCGGAGAGGATACAGAAGTAATCGCACGCCTGCTTCTCTTTTCTTCATGCACACACGCTGCAATGCAATGACTACTTACTTTTCACAGGTTGAGGATTGGACTGTTTCCTCCTGGGCATTTTTCACTTGCAGCTTAAAATTACCCTGAAATGTTTTTTTTTTTAAGTTAAAAAAGGCAACATTCGCACACTTCAAATGATCCTTAACAGGAATAAAAAAGTGAATTTAAACCTGCTCTACTTCCTGCTTCAAACTATCAGCCATTAATGAAACAACAGTCCCTGAGCGTCCAAGTGCAGGAAGGAAATCCATCACTTCCTCTCTCCCCCCTCCCTTCGCTGCATGACCTCATGGCGTACGCACGCTCGGTCGCGACGTCAGGGTGCGTCCGCAGCACGTCTACAAGGCCTTCTGGGGATTGTAGTCCTGAAAGGACGTTGCAAGCCTACAATAGATAGACACAAAATGCTGGAATAACTCAGCGGGACAGGCAGCATCTCTGGAGAGAAGGAATGGGTGACGTTTCGGGTCGAGACCCTTCTTCAGACTGAAGACTAAGCCTACAATGTTGCCTACAATGCAGATAGACACACAGAATATTTCGTATAGGAAGGAACTGCAGACCATAAGGAACAGGAGTAGAATTTGGCCATTCGGCCCATCAAGTCAACTCCACCATTCAATCATTTCTGATCTATCTCTCCCTCCATACCCCATTTTCTCCTGCCTTCTCCCCATAACCTCTGACACCTGTACTAATCAAGAATCTATCTAGCACTGCCTTAAAAGATGAGAGAGGTGTAGGAAGGAATTGTAGATGTTGGTTTACACCGACGATGGATACAAAAATCTGGAGTAACTCAGTGCGTCAGACAGCATGTGTGGAGAAAATGATGTTTCGGGTCGAGTTTGAATAAGGTCTCGACCCGAAACATCACCTATTCCTTTTCTCCTCAGATGCTGTCTGGCCTGTTGAGTTACACAAATTATTTCTACAGTTGCTTTTGAATTAGAAGAGGCTATTAAACAGGTGGTTGTTAGACATTATAAAAAGCATACCTAAATTTGAGGATGATGGAGAGGTGGAGAACTGCAGATGTTGGTTTACACTGAAGATTTACACAGTGCTACTCAGCGGGTCAGGCAGCATCTCTGGAGAAAAGAAATGGGTGACATTTCTGGTCGAGACCCTTCTTCAGACTGAGAGTCATGGGAGAGGGAAAGTAGACCATCAGACTATGAACAAGGAAATGTAGAATGGTTCGTTGTTGGCTGCAGGGAAGATGACAACGAGGCATACAATCAGTAACATTAATCAGGAGGATAGTGAAATTTGTCAGAGAACTGGGGTGGAGGAGAGATGGCGAGAGAGGGAAAGCAAGGGTTACTTGAAGTTAGAGAAATCAATATCCATACAGCTGGGTTGTAAGCTGCAAAAAGCTGGAGTAACTCAGCGGGTCAGGCAGCATCTCTGGAGAAAAAGGCCTTCTCTCTCAAGATGAGAGAGAAGGTCTTCAGAGAACGGGGATTCCCCTCCCCCACTATTGATGAGGCTCGCACCAGGGTCTCCTCCATACCCCGCAACACTGCCCTCGCTCCCCATTCCCCCACTCGCAAACAGGGCAGAGTCCCCCTGGTCCTCACCTTTCACCCCACCAGCCGGCAAATACAACATATAGTCCTCCGCCAGTTTCGCCACCTCCAACGTGACCCCTCCACCCGCCACATCTTCCCACCTCCCCCCCTGTCTGCCTTCCGCAAAGACCGCTCCCTCCGCCACTCCCTTGTCCATTCTTCCCTCCCCTCCCACTCTACCCCTTCCCCGGGCACTTTCCCTTGCAACCGCAAGAAATGCAACACTTGTCCCTTCACCTCCCCCCTCCACTCCTTTCAGGGACCCAAGCAGTCCTTCCAGGTCCGACAGAGGTTCACCTGCACCTCCTCCAACCTCATCTACTGCATCCGCTGCTCCAGATGCCAGATGATCTATATCGGTGAAACCAAGCGGAGGCTTGGCGATCGCTTCGCCGAACACCTCCGCTCGGTCCGCAATAACCAACCTGACCTCCCGGTGGCTCAGCACTTCAACTCCCCCTCCCATTCCACATCCGACCTCTCGGTCCTGGGCCTCCTCCACGGCCAGAGTGAGCAACACCGCAAGCTGGAGGAACAGCACCTCATATTCCGCTTGGGGAGTCTGCATCCTTTGGGCTTGAATATTGAATTTTCTCAATTCTGTTAACCCTTGCTGTCTCCTCCCCTTCCCACCTCTCCCTCAGCCCTCGGGCCCTGGCATTCCCACTATCTCCATCTCCCTCCCCCACCCCAGTCGCACCAGCTTCTCATTTTCACACCACAAACAGCTTACAATGGCTTGTTCCCTTTATCACCGATACTTTTTTGCATATCTTTCACTCATTGTTCCTTATCTCTCCACATCACCGTCTATATCTCTCGTTTCCCTGATCCCTGACCAGTCTGAAGAAGGGTCTCGACCCGAAACGTCGCCTATCTCCTTCGCTCCTTAGATGCTGCTGCACCCGCTGAGTTTCTCCAGCTTTTTGTGTACCCTCCCTTCTCTCTCAAGATGTTGCCTGACCAACTGAGTTACTCCTGCTTTTTGCGTCATCTTCAGTTTAAACCAGCATCTGCAGTTCCTTTCAACATCTACAATGCAGACTTAAACTACTGCCGTCGCCCACGCCTCAGAAGCTTTGCGGAGATTGTTATTGACCATTGCTGTTTAAAAATAAAGATTTAAACAATACTTTCTAGCCTAAAACGGGAACGACAGACTGACTATTACGAGTGCAATGCCTTCAACTCTCGATAGTGTCATTTTATAAAGTAATAAGTCGAATGTTTTATTGTCATATGTCCCAGATAGAATAACGAAATTCTTATTTGCAGCAGCACAACAGGATTTGTAAACATAGAACAGTGTAAATATACAAGAATAATTCAGCTTTCTGGATTTATTAACAAATTGCTGGAGTAACTCAGCAGGACATGGATCATCTGTGGAGAAAAATAATGGGTAACGTTTTGCGTCGAGACCTTCAAGTCAATTTGAACCATTGCAAAATAAAGACAGACATGTGTATGGACATGCAAATATACATACACAATAACCAATGGTACACAAAAGGCTGGAGAAACAGCATCTAAGGAGCGAAGGAGATAGGCGACGTTTCGGGTCGAGACCCTTCAGACTGGTCAGGGATCAGGGAAATGAGAGATATAGACGGTGATGTGGAGAGATAAAGAACAATGAATTAAAGATATGCAAAAAAGTATCGATGATAAAGTGAACAAGCCATTGTAAGCTGTTTGTAGTGTGAAAATGAGAAGCTAGTGCGACTAGGGTGGGGTAGAGAGACAGAGAGAGAGAGGGAATGCCAGGGCCCGAGGGCTGAGGGAGAGGTGGGAAGGGGAGGAGACAGCAAGGGTTAACAAAATTGAGAAAATTCAATGTTCAAGCCCAGAGGATGCAGACTCCCCAAGCGGAATATGAGGTGCTGTTCCTCCAACTTACGGTGTTGCTCACTCTGGCCGTAGAGGAGGCCTAGGACCGAGATGTCGGATACGGAATGGGAGGGGGAGTTGAAGTGCTGAGCCACCGGGAGGTCGGGTTGGTCATTGCGGGCAGAGCAGAAGTGTTCGGTGAAACGATTGCCAAGCCTCCGCTTGGTCTCACCGATATAGATCATCTGGCATAGAGGATGCAGTAGATGAGGTTGGAGGAGGTACAGGTGAACCTCTGTCGGACCTGGAAGGACTGCTTGGGTCCCTGAAAGGAGTGGAGGGGGATGGTGAAGGGACAAGTGTAGCATTTCTTGCGGTTGCAAGGGAAAGTGCCCGGGGAAGGGGTAGAGCGGGAGGGAAGGGAAGAATTGACAACGGAGTTGCGGAGGGAGCGGTCTTTGCGGAAGGCAGACAGCGGGGGAGATGGGAAGATGTGGCGAGTGGAGGGGTCAAGTTGGAGGTGGCGAAACTGGCGGAGGACTATGTGTTGTATTTGCCGGCTGGTGGGGTGAAAGGTGAGGACCAGGGGGACTCTGCCCTTGTTGCGAGTGGGGGAATGAGGAGAGAGGGCAGTGTTGCGGGGATAATCGTACAATGGCTTGTTCCCTTTATCATCGATACTTTTTTGCATATCTTTCATTCATTGTTCTTTATCTCTCCACATCACCGTCTATATCTCTCGTTTCCCTGATCCCTGACCAGTCTGAAGAAGGGTCTCGACCCGAAACGTCGCCTATCTCCTTCGCTCCTTAGATGCTGCAGCACCCGCTGAGTTTCTCCAGCCTTTTGTGTAGCCCTCGATTCTCCAGCATCTGCAGTTCCTTCTTTTACACAATAACCATACAGCTTTCCGGATTTATTAACGTCTGCCTTTATTTTGCAATGATCCAAATTCACTTGAAGAAGGGTCTCGACCCGACACGCCACCCATCCCTTCTCTCCAGAGATGCTGCCCTGCCCTGCCCTGCCCTGCCCTGCCCCGCTGAGTTGCTCCAGCACGAGTGTCAAGTCCATCTTCACGAGTCACGACCACCTTCAATCGGCGCGATGTTTACCCGGGAAATGATGACGGAGCAGGGTGCGCAGGTTCTGGTGACGTTTTCCGTGGAGTGTGTGGGTCGGGACCGGAAGCGGATCAGCTGTTGTGGGGCCGAGCGGCGGCGGCGGGCGGGCAGGCAGATGAGGGAGGCGGCGAGCAGCGGTAAGTAAGTGACCAGCAGGCCCGTCACTGTTCCGCCTTTACCCACCAACGACAATGAAGCTCTCGGTTTAAGGAACCTCCGAGTTAAATCTCGTATCTTGCTTTGAATAAGGCTCGAATTCTCCCCCCCCCCCACCTTGTAATAATCGGGGACAATTTACTCTTTTCGCTGCTGAAACCCCAGTCTAATCTCATTCGAATCTCTTCGTTAAATTCGCTGACCTTACCTTTGATTTTGTATCCGTGATCTGTCGACATGGGCCTTTGGCAAGGATGTTTTAAAGGCATTTATTATTCCAATTGCTTATCCGCTTCTGTCCAGCAATCTCTGCAGTTGGAAGGTTTCTGGCGGAGGGTAGACTGCAGCAAAGGAGGATCTGTGAGTTAAAATCCTCTGCCTCTAACTTCTGTCGACAATTTGAACTGACTTTGTTGTAACCGTTAAAAGTCTGGGGTTGCAGACCAATGCGTTTATCCATTTCCGTGAACGAATGTTGGTGAGCAGTTCACTTCAATGTCTGGATATAATTTGTAACAATAAATTGCTATTATGGATCATAATTTGCTCCAAGTAGGTAAATATAAATTACCCTCTTCAATTTCATTTTGCGTTTTGAATAGAAGCCAACTTTGCAAATGGGTCCTTTGATTCCATTGAAAATCAAATACTGCAAATGCTAGAAATGTATAATAAAAACAATATTCAGGTCATATGACGTTCTGTGGAGAAGAGCCAGTTAACATTTTGGGTCATTGACCTAACGAAGGATCATTGACTGAAACCTTAACTCTGATTCACTCTCCACAGAATGCTGAATGTTTCTAGAGCTTTCACTCTGATTTCTTATAAAATCTATTATCATCCTATGTGTACCTTTCTGTTTAGCATACTTCAATACTTTTCAATAAATTAAGAATCCAGAACCAGGGACCACTGTTTAAGAATAAGGGGTAGGCCATTTAAAACAGAGACGAGGAAAAGCTTTTTCACCCAGAGAGTTGTGAATCTGTGGAATTCTCTGCCTCAGAAGGCAGTGGAGGCCGATACTCTGGATGCTTTCATGAGAGATTGAGATAGAGCTCAAGATAGCGGAGCCAAGGGATATGGGGAGAAGGCAGGAACGGGGTACTGATTGTGGATGATCAGCCATTGATCACAGTGAATGGCGGTGCTGGATCGACGGATCGAATGGCCTACTCCTGTCTATTGTCTATATTGAAAGGGGCTGATGTCTCCCCTCTCCTGTTGGTCAGCAGATACAAAAGTTGAAAGCACATGCTACCAGATTCAAGAACAGTCCTTCCATAAGCTAGGGTATAGTCTCGATCTTCCAACCTACTTCATTGGGGATCATGGACTTTGTTTCTGTAACCATAACTTTATAATACTGTTACATTATTTTGAATTCTGGTATTTTTCTCATTGCTCTACCTGTTGTATTTGTGGATAAAATGCAAACAAAGCTTTTCACAGTATAAGTGACAATAATAAAGCAACCACAATGACCATGCTGTTTTGGAGTAAAGGTTAAATTTGGGTACTTAGTTATGAGAAAAGGTTGGATAGGTTGGCCTTTTATTTGGAGTGTAGGAGGCTGAGCGGTGACCTTATTAATGTGTTCAAGATCATGAGGGGCATGGATAAAGTGAATGCTCACAGTCCAGGATAGAGGGTTCCAAAGTTAGAGGACATTTGTTAAAGGTGAAAAGGGATAGTTTTAAGAGGAACCTCAGGGGCAACCTTTTCACTTGGAGCGTAGTCCATATCTGGATTGTGCTGCCAGAGGAAGCTATAGAAGTGGATACAATTACGACTTTTAACATAATTTGGACAGATATATCAATTGGAAGGGTTTCGTGGGCTTGGGGACAAATGCAGACAAGTGCGACTATGTGCCGACTTGATCAGCACGGACAACATGGACCAAATGACCTTTTTAAGTGCTGTATCTATTTAAGGAGACTGTTGTTAAAGCATTATTTATTTACGAATGGACAGTACCTGTTTTGTATTTTATTACAAAATGCTGTGATGCTAAATGCAGATGAGTTTTCATCATTTTAATATTTTGATAAACTTTGACTGGAGAAAGGAAAGAGGCTTTGCTGGGTAATACATTGCAGAAACTGGAAACTTCCAACTCTTAACCCCACATTACCTCATTCAGGTATTCCATTATTATACTTCAATTTTTGACTCTACTCTGAGCGAGAACCTTGCAGCACTCTGTTTTTCACTTGTGTTTATTGTTGTATTTATCATTTCTGTATGTATACTGTTTACTCTGAACATAATATGAACAAGAACATTAATTGCACATATGACAGGGTGGAGGGGGAGAAAGGTGGAAAGGAGGAGGGGCAAGACAAATATTAGCAGGTAATGGGTTGACACAGATTAGTGCGGGAAGGTTGATAGGCAGATGGTTGGACAAAGGACAGATGAAAAAAACAGAAGCTGTGACACAAAAGGATTGAAGAGTTGTGAATTGTGAACCTAGAGAAAGGAATGTGGATGGAAGGAGAGGGGAGAAATAGACATGGGGGGAGGAGGAGTGTTGTACTTGCCTAAAATTGGACAAACCAATGTTCAGACCATTGGGTTGCAGGCTACCCAAGCGGAATATGAGGTAATGTTCCTCTAGTTTACACGTGGCCTCACTCTGGCAATGAATGAGCCCAGTACAGAAAGGTCAGTATGGGAATGGGAAGACGAGTTAAAACAGTTAGCAACTGGGAGATCCAGAAGGCCCTGATGTACCAAGCACAAGTGTTCGATGAAACGGTTTGTGTTGTTTGGAGCATAATTGGGCAGAAAATGCTGAGCAATTAATTTATAATGTGCAAACTGTGGCTTGACAGCACAGAAATCCTGTTGTTTTATAAGTTAATTACCAATAGCTATTTTTTGCTGATGACCATGTCTAACTTTACTGATGAATTTAGTGTTTGGGTGGAAATACTTAGAGTAAACATTATTTACTAACTTTTTTCACCTCATCCACTGATACAAGCATCACTATCGCCTTCTCTGCCCTGTCTACTGGAATGGGTTACTCCACAGTTCTCGGATATTATGCAGCATTGAATGGTGTTCTCTGAGGTCTTTAACTTTAATCTTCTACAGGTTTCCACACATCAAAAACACTTTCCTCTTTTCTGGAAGGTCCCCTACTATCATTGCACGCAGTTTTTTCTCGTTCAGCTATTTAACATTTCATAATCATACTTTATTAGCCAAGTATGTTTTGCAACACACGAGGCATTTGATTTGCCATAAGGTCATACCAATAAAAAGCAACAGAACACACAAAATACATTTGAGCATAAACATCCACCACAGTAACTCCTCCACAGTCCTCACCGTGATGGAAGGTGAAAAAAAGTTCAGTCTCTTCCTTTGTCCTCCAGCTGTTGGGGCCTCTAACCTTCCACTGACAGGATGATTTTACTCCCGTAGTCGGCAGAGGGCTTCCTCGTCGGGGCAATCAAGCTCCTGCTAGTCGAATGTCATGCGGTTTTGGAGCTTCCCGACGTCGGTCTCAACCCGAGACTGAGAGCTCCTTGATGTTAAAGTCCGCAGGCCGCGGTTGGAGCGTTGATCCCAGGCAAGGAATCGGCTCCGATGATAAGTCCACGCCCCGCGGTGGGGCTCAAAGTCAGTCCCCAGCAAGGCCTCCATCTCCACGATGTTAGGCCGCAGAGCGACTGGAGATACGATCTGGAAAATAATTGCATCTCCGGCATGGTAAGCGATTTAAAATAAGATCACCCGATTTCCCCCCCCCCCCCACCCCCCACATAAAACAAACCAGAGAACATTAACATACACCTTTTAAACACACAAAAAATAACAAAAAAAAGACGAAAAGGACAGACAGACTGGAGGCGAGGCTGCCATCGAAGGCCCATCCGGTGGATATTGAAAATTGAAATTCTTCTAAGACCTTGGTGTGGCCTCAGAGCTGGTCGGTGGGGGCGCTGAAAGCCGGCAGCCCAGCCAGCAGCGCGTTAGTTTTTTTTCTACTTTTTAAATTTTTTTTAGTGAGTCCTAATGTGTGTTTTTGGTGTTTCTCTGAGTGTCTTGTGTGGGGGATGGTGTGAGGGGGTAAGGGGGAAACCGCTTCGCTCGCCTCCTCCACGGAGAGGCGACTTTTTCCATGTCGCCTCCCCCGTGGTCTAATATCGAGGATCAGTGCGGCCTTTCCCGGAGAAGCGCCCGGCGCTTCAGCGGCTGGCGCAGTGCGGACTCTCGTCGTCGAGCAGGCGAGCCCTCGCCGGAGGGGAACGCTTCATTCGCTGGCCCGCGGCAGCCCGAAGCTGCGGTCTGTGGAGCTCCAGCTGGCGCGGCGTTCGCAGCCTGGGATCCCTAGTTGGGAACCCGGGAGGAGAAGAAGCTCCGACCGCTGGCCCGCGGTCTACTTCTACCGCAGGCGCGGCAGGGACTTATCATCAGGAGCAGTGTCCCTCGCCCTGCGGTCTGTGGTGCTTCTGGCTGCGGCGCGGCGGGAACTTTAAATCCTTGACTGCCGGCCTGCGGCCTACACCAACCTGAAGCCGCGGATTCTGGTGGGGAAGCACCGATTCAGGACGTACCTGGACTTTATCTGGACTTTACCTTGTCGGAACATCTGGATGCCCACAGCGGCGGCTGCGGAGGGTTGAGTTCCCGACCACGGGGGAAAATGGAGGAGGACTGGCCAAATTTTGTGCCTTCCACCACAGTGATGAATGCTGTGGTGGATGTTTGTGTTAAATTCTTATTGTGTTTTTGTGTGTTCTTTTTTCATTTATGTGCAAGTGACAAATAAAACTGTTATTGATATTGATTAATTGATATTGAGACCCTTTCTTCTCTGTCTTCTGCCCTTCACCCAGCCTTTGCTCCTACAATAGTTTAACTATCAGCCTTGTTCTTTAGAGCAGACTTTCTACCCCTACCACCCTGCTGATTTAAAAAAAAAAGAAAAAACTATAGTTTTGAATATAGACTTAAAACTACAGTTTTTGCTTGTTTTCCCTTAACTATTTGCTATTTACCATTTATCTTCTCTCGCTCATTTGCCGAATCACCCTGAGCCTTTATATACATGGTTGGCTCTTCAGAAATATAGACACAGGGAATTGCAGGTGCTGGTTTACAAATGAAAAGACACCACGTGCTGGAGCAACATAGTCAGTCAGGCAACATCTCTGGAGAACATGGTTATGTGACATTTTTGGTCCCGTTGTATCTTTTTCAGAAATATAACTTGTTGAGGCATGGTTACTTCCATTTAATTGTAATGTTGAATAGAAATGGATTCTTCGTATTCTTGAAAGAAATGTTTTCAAATCCCTGTGTGTAGAAATAAGGTATATACAGTGCCCTCCATAATGTGTGGGACAAGAATCCATCATTCATGTATTTGCCTCTGTACTCCAGGCATGCTCAATTGGGTTCAGATTAGGTGATTGATTTGGCCACTCAAAAATTGACAATTTTTCAGCTTTGAAAAATTCCTTTGTTGCTTTAGCAGTATGTTTTGGATCATTGTCGTGCTGTAGAATGAAATGCCAGCCAATGAGTTTTGGGGCATTTGTTTGAACTTGAGCAGATAAGATGTGTCTATACACTTCAGAATTCATTATGCTACTACCATCAGCAGTTGTATCATCAATGAAGATAAGTGAGCCAGTACCTTCAGCAGCCATACATGCCCAGGCCATTACACCCCCACCACTGTGCTTCACAGATGAGGTGGTATGTCTTGGATCATGGGCAGTTCCTTCTCTCCTCCACAATTTGCTCTTGCCATCACTCTCCGTCTTATCTGTCCACAAGACCTTTTTCCAGAACTGTGGTTGCTCTTTTAAGTACTTTGGCAACCTGTAACCTGGCCATCCTATTTTTGCAGCCAGCCAGTCGTTTGCATCTGTGTTTCTGTTCATGCAATCTTCTGCGGACAGTGGTTATTGACAAATCCACACCTGACTTCTGAAGAGTGTTTCTGAACAGTCGGACAGGTGTTTGGGGATTTTTCTTTATTATAGAGAGATTTCTTCTGTCATCAGCTGTGGAGGTCTTTCTTGGCCTGCCAGTCCATTTGCGATTAATAAGCTAACAAGTGCTCTCTTTCTTGTTAATGATGTTCCCAACAGTTGATTTTGGTAAGCCTAAGATTTGGCTGATGTCTCTAACAGTTTTAGTCTTGTTTCTCAGTCTCATAATGGCTTCTTTGACTTTCATTGGCACATATTTGGTCCTCATGTTGATAAACACCAATAAAAGTTTCCAAAAGGTGATGGAAAGACTAAGTGCTGAGTCTTATACCTGCATGAAGGAGGCAATTAAAAACACCTGAGCAACTACAAACACCTGTGAAGCCATGTGTCCCCAACATTATGATGACCTGAAATGGGGGGGGGGGGGGGGGGGGGGGGGGGGGGGAAACTATGTACAAACACAGCTGTAATTTCTACATGGTGAAAATAAAACTCCCCTATAATAAAATCTGACAATGTGCACTTTAACCACATGTGATTTTTTTTTCCATTACGTAACTCAAATTGTGGAGTACAGAGGCAAATAAATAAATGATTGGTCTTTGTCCCAAACTTTATGGAGGGCACTGTATTTAGTATGGATTTTGTTAAGTTACAAGGCGGTACAGTTGACCAGATGATACTGATGACAATTGCCATTTGGCCATTGATTAATTTGTAATTTTGGTACCGTATTTCCCGGCAATGAAGACGCCATTTTGAGTTGCTAAATTTTGAAAAAAGGCTGGCGGGGCAGGATCAAGGTTTGGTTTAGTCCAATGGCCGGCAGCCATTTTTTGCATAGAGGACAGGGTCCATGATTGTGAGTGGATGGCGGGCCACATCTATCGCTATAGTTAATAAATGGAGGTAATAATATGTACTAACTAAATTAGTAATTAGTAATAATACATACTAATAATACATGGTTTTCACATGTTTTTCAATTAATTTTCTGCAGTTTCCAGGTCGCCTGCGTGCCCCGGGACTTGCTACAGTTCCCAGATCCCTTGCATCCCCGGGACTGGCTGCAGTTTCCAGATCCCTCGTGTCCACGGAACTAGTTTTAGTTCCCAGGTCACCTGCAATCTCCGGGACTAGCTGTAGACCCCAGGTTGCCTAGAGGCCTAGGACTGGCTGCAGCTTGCAGGTCGCCTGCCCCGGGACTGGCTGTAGCGCCACGTGCCTGCGAGCCCCGAGACTAGCTGCAGTTCCCAAGTCGCCTGCGAGCCCCGGGTCTAGCTGCAGTTCTGCTGTCCGGTCCCGGCGGCCACTCGCAGCCACCCGTGTTACTGAAGGAGTTGCTGGCATGATCCCCAACCCCCTCCTTCTCAACGCTCCTGCCCTCCCCGCAACTTAACCCTGGCGGCCCAGCCCTGCTGACCTGGGCCAGAGTCCCCACACGCTGTGGAAGGAACTCTTTCCCCCCCCCCCCCCCCCCCCCCCAGCGTTGCTGTCCTTTTACAGCCGCTGTACTGAGGGATAGCCAAGTCTATATTTCTTGGCTAACAATCTAACCTTCGGCCTCCAAGACGCAGTTAAATTTTCGGACCTTATTTTAGGGTAAAAAAAATAGCGTCTTCATTGCCGGGAAATACGGTTATTTATTGTAAGGTGATTACATTAAAACTTCATCAGTAGTCCTTCTAAAACACTTTTTTTTGTTGCCCCACCCCCCAGTACTTTGGCGTGGTGTTCACATCAAACACAATGCATAATTGAAAAGACAATGTTTATTCATAATCTCCTGCATGTTTTTCACAATTAAAGTGAATGTAATGTAGTAATGTCAGATTCCCGCCTTTCAACCACACTGAAAAATCTGTAATGTATTGGGAATTGTTATTTGAAGGTAACTAATGAGGTTTGTATAAGTTTGAACAGAACGTTTGTCGGTAGTTATTGTGGAGTTACTGAATGACACTTGTCTGATAGAAAAATGGTTTGATATAATAGCTGCTGCTTATCAGGGGTTGGATAACAAGCACACTGTGTGCACAAACCCAGGGTGCTGATATATCATTCGAGCTGCAGCAACATTCTCAGGATCTCTCAGACAAAGGGCCATTGACATGAAACATTAGCTGTGTTTTACCCCTTGGATGCTGGCTGACCTGAGCCATACACTCCAGCATACACTTGTTTAGTTTTTTTTGTCAGCAAGGTCGTTTACCTAATTTCAGAATCAATAACTGGCCCAAAGGTATAACTTTGAGAGTAATATTATTCTCCTTTGCCTCTTTAAAAAAAAAAAAATTATCATAAGGGAGGATAGTTGATTAAATTGTAAACCATTGAAAAAAGGATCCCTAAGGACTTTTTCACTGTACCTCGGTACACTTAACCATAGAGTCATACATCGCGGAAACAGGCCCTTTGGCCCAACTTGCCCACGCCGACCAACATGCCCCATCTACACTAGTCCCACTGCCTGTGGTTTTCCCATAGCCCTCCAAACCTATTCTATCCATGTACCTATCTAAATGCGTATTAAACGTTGCGATAGTACCTGCCTCAACTCCTTTCTCCGACATCTCGTTCCATATACTCATCACCCTTTGTGTAAAACCGTTATCCCTCGGGTTCCTATTAAATGTTGCTCCCCTCACCCTAGACCTATGTCTTCTGGTTCTTGAATCCTATTCTGGCCAACAGACTCCATGTGTTTACCCAATTTATTCCTCTCATGATTTTGTACACCTCTATAAGATCACCCCTCATCTTCCTGTGCTCCACGGAATAAGCACCTTGCCTGCTCAACCTCCCTATGGCTCGGGCCCTCGAGTCCTGGCAACATCCTCATAAATCTTCTCTGCACCCTTTCCGGCTTGGCAACATCTTTTCTATAACATGGTAACCAAAACTGAATACAATACTCCAACTCTGGCCTCACTAACATCCTACATAACTGCATAACCTCCCAACTTCTATGCTCAATACTCTGATTGATGAAGGCCAATGTGCCGAAAGCCTTTTTGACACTATCTGCCTGTGATGCCAGTTTCAAGGAACTATGTACCCGCACTCCTAGATCCCTCTGTTCCACAACACTCCCCAGAGCCCTCCCATTCACTGTATCATAATAAACTAAACTACACTAATCAAAAATACTGAGCATTAGACAAGATCTTGAGTTTTCCAGTCTAACCAAACTATAAACTAGGTAGTGTAGAAAAGAAATGCAGATGCTGGTTTAAATCGAAGATAGACACAAAATGCTGGAGTAACTCAGCGGGACAAGCAGCATCTCTGGAGAGAAGGAATCGGTGACATTTTGGAAACATAGAAAATAGGTGCAGGAGGAGGCCATTCGGCCCTTCGAGCCAGCCATTCATTGTGATCATGGCTGATCATCCACAATCAGTAACCCGTGTCTGCCTTCTCCCCAAACCCCTTGATTACGCTAGCCCCAAGAGCTCTATCTACCTCTCTTTTAAATTCATACAGTGAATTGGCCTCCACTGCCTTCTGTGGCAGAGAATTCCCCAAATTCACAACTCTCTGGGTGTTTTTTTCACATCTCGGTTTTAAATGGCCTTTATTCTTAGATTGCCCCCTGCTTCTGGACTCCCCAACATTAGGAACATTTTTCCTGCATCTAGCTTGTCCGGTCTTTTTATAATGTTTATATGTTTCTATAAGATATCCTCTCATCCTTCTAAATTCCAGTGAATACAAGCCCAGTCTTTGCGATCTTTCCTCATATGACAGTCCCGCCATCCTGGGGATTAACCTTGTGAACCTACACTGCATTCCCTCAATAGCAATAGTCCTTCCTCAAATTAGGAAACCAAAACTGCACACAATACACCAGATGTGGTCTCACCAGGGCCCTGTACAACTGCAGAAGGACCTCTTTACGCCTATACTCAAATCCTCTTGTTATGAAAGCCAACATGCCATTAGCTTTCTTCACTGCCTGCTGTACCTGAAGGTTTACTTTCAGTGACTGGTGTACAAGGACACCCAGGTCTCGTTGCACTTCCCTTTTTCCTAATCTGACACCATTGAGATAGTAATCTGCCTCCTTGTTCTTGCCGCCAAGGTGGATAACCTCACATTTATCTACATGATACTGCATCTGCCATGCATCTACCCTCTCACTCAACCTGTCCAAGTCACCCTGCAACCTCCTCTTCGCAGTTCACACTGCCACACAGCTTTGTGTCATCTGCAAATTTGCTAGTGTTACTTTTAATTCCAACATCAAAATCATTAATATATAATGTTAATAGTTGCGGCCCCAGCACGAGCCTTGCAGTACTCCACTCGCCACTGCCTGCCATTCTGACAGGGACCCGTTTATTCCTACTCTTTGTTTCCTGTCTGCCAACCAATTCTCTATCCATGTCAATACCCTACCCCCAATACCATGTGCATCCCGCTGAGTTACTTCAGCATTTTGTATAAACTAGGTATAATATCCTTAATGCAACAGCAACCTTGAAACAAACCTATTCATATTGCATGGTGCAATCAAAATATAAGGAAGGATTATTTAATATTGTCAATAATTACTTTTCAACCCTCGCCCACAGCGGACTTAAAAAGCAACCTGGACTATTGATGAAAAAGCACAGGGTTCAATGTTTTCTGATGCATTGAAGGCAGGTTAAGTCCATGAATTTCCTGGAAGGGTTGGGAAACTGTATAGCAACCTGAACTTTAGCCAATTCCTGTTTTTGTTGTTTTTTGAATATTTAACTTGCTGTTCTTTTTAGGCTTGAGGAACCAGCAAGAATTTTAATGAGAGAGGCAAAAAGGTCAAACTTTAACACCAGTAATATTTGAATCAATCGTTTGGAAAGCAAAATAGCATTGGTATCAGAGCAGCTGTTATGCAATATTCCTGGAATGGAGCAGCAATGTGTGCACTTTTTGTGTACTGTACAATGTTTCCCGGTTGCAGTGTCTCTCTGGTCTGTGCTGAATTAGATCTTTATTGATTTGGTGTTGGTGAATTTTCAGAGAACCTAAAGTTTTTATTTTCATTTGACCTCAATGGAAAGCTGGATATTTCTATAATCAGCGCCTAATCTCCAACATTAAGATTGACAAGCCACAAGTATTACTGAGGTCTCAATTTGTTCTGAGTGTGCCATTTGCCTTGTTAAACTTTGGCCCTTCGACTGTGAGGTATTTATTATACTAGGCATTTTGAACCAAGTGCCTTTTCAATATTTTAGAGTTCACAAGTTATTCTTACAAATGCATTTTGTTATAGTACCACAAAGTTGTAAATCAGAATGTTGCATGCCAGGATAAACTCTTCATTCTTCCAACTCTGTCCATCTTTGCATCCCTACTCAGTACTCTCCCCCCCACCCCACATCTTCTCCTCCTTGTTATCATGTCTCCTTCAACAATGGGTGCGCAAAAGTTTCTTCTAATGACCTCTGTTTCGTTCTCCAATTTTCTTTTGCCCTATTATAATTGTTCTGCTAATGACCCTTGGCACACCAAAAGTAGACATCCTTTCCACCAGTTACAAAGTGCTTGACTGAGTCTGTCCATTTCAAAAATTTGCTTACTCTCCTCTCTTTGCATATCGAGCAAAGATAGCATTTATTTTATCCTTGTATGCCACCCTCCCAAGTTGAAATTCTGCCACCTTCAACAAGGTATATCTGCCTCTTCTCAGATTCCCAGCATTATCGCCACTCCTGCTTCTGATGGGCTTTGATCTCTAGATACAAATATATTCTTGTGAACCTGGTGATTTGTTAATTTACTATTTATTGCCCATTTCTAACTTTCCTTGGAAATGCTGGTGGGCCACCAGAATGAAGTGCTAGAGACCTCCTGATGAAGATACTCCCATCAAGCAATTACATTTTAAGAAGTATTAACTTTTTAATAAAAAGCTTCATCACTATATATTGTTTTTATTTTTAGAAACTTCATGGAGCATGAAAAATAGCTTTTCAGATGGGCGGCATAGTGGAGCAGCGGCAGATTTGCTGCCTTTCAGCACTACAGACTCTTGTTCCAACCTGATTATGGGTGCTGTCTGTTCGGAGAGTGGGTTCTCCCTGTGACCGTGTGGATTTTCATCCGGTATTCTGGTTTCCTCCCACATTCCAAAGAAGAACATTTCCAATCAAACTAGAATAGTGAGACTCAATTGAGTGTGTTGAGTTCAGGTTGGATTGAGATGGGTTTGTGTCCTGATACAGCTGTTGGATTGGGTTGATTATGCTATGCTGGCCCATATTTGATGAATATTTGGTGTTTTATTCTCAAACGAAATAGTAATGACACACTGGCGCAGTGATAGTGTTGCTGCCTGACAGCGCCAAGACCTGGGCTCCAACCTGACTACAGGTGCTGTCTGTATGGTTTATACATGCTCCCTGTAACTGCATGAGTTTCCTCTGGGTGCTCCAGTTTCCACCCACCTTTCAAAGATGTGTTGGACTGTATGAAACTGGCTTCTATAAATTTTCCCCAGAGTGTAGAATTGAACCAGTGTACGGGGTAATCATTGGTGGGCACAGATTGGTAGGCTGAAGAGCCTGGCCTGTTTAAACTAAACTAAAAATGGAGTATCTGTGATTGTAGCATCTATACTGTTGGCTGTGCTGTGCATAAAAAATAAATAATTGTCAAAAGGAGGGTTTGGATTGTTGATTGTTTGGATTGTTGATTGGATGAGGTTTTATTTTGCACTCAAACAGACCTCGAATCTGACTGAATTTAAACTAATTATTGCCATTCATCGCTCAAGCCATTCAAAGGGAGGTACTAATTTATGAAAATATATACATACATTAGGGTAAATTAGATGCGTAAGTGAGCTAAATCTGTTTTTTGTTGGTTTTGGCTTGCCGCCTGCTATTCCTGCTCGCCCTCACTTAACCGGAGCTAGCAGTGGAAGGCCTATTCAGTCGACTTTCTGAAGCCAGAAGTGTTTTCCAAGATCGTATGTGTGAGATCCCGCCCCTGAATACCCTGACAACCTTTTATTGGAGGTCCACGCAGAGTGTTACCTATTGTCAAGACTTGTTAGCTTATTTCTTATTGCAGTTTTTTAAAGAGTAGAAAATAATTGTGATTTTCTTTCACATGGTGAAATTCTTCATTCAATTGAAATGGGGACTCTGACCTATTGGGTAAAGTAAAGACGTATCATCGCACTGTTTATAAATTTATCAGAGTTGATCAAAGGTGCAGTAACGCGAATGCTTTAAAGGGTTCATTTGAAGGCAGTAACTGGTTATGCAAATATGAAAGCTAAAAGATCTTTTGACCAGTGAATATCCCAATTCGTATTTTATGGGTGGTGTTGAAGGGAGGAAAATTACCTCGGGAGCAGAGTATCCCAAGGTCTGTCTGTAAATGTGACAATTAAACACTCTTGACTTTTAGACACAAAAAGCTGGAGTAACTCAGTGGGACAGGCAGTATTTCTGGAGAGAAGGAATGGGTGCGTTTCGGGTCGAGACCCTTCTGAAATCTGAAGAAGGGTCTTGACTCGAAACATCACCAATTCCTTCTCTCCTGAGATGCTGCCTCTCCCGTTGAATTACTCTAGCTTTTTGTGTCTATCTTCGGTTTAAACCAGCATCTGCAGTTCCTTTACACACTCTTGACTTTTAACTAGCTTGTAACCTGGTGCCAAGACAACAACAATGTCAGCAAAACAAATGAGATTGTGATCGACTTCAAGAAGCGATGCAGTGTAACATCACCCATTCCTTCTCTCCAGAAATGCTGTGTGTCTTGCTGAGTTACTCCAGCATTTTGTGGCTATCGGCACGTTTTGTGCTTATTGGTAAGTTTGGCACTTTTCCAACAACCTTCACCAGCTTCTTCAGATGCGCCGCAGAAAGCATTTTATCGGGATGCATCACAGGATGGTTTGTCAACGGCTCCATCTGAGACCAAGAAATTGCAGAGAATTGTGGACGTTGCCTGGTCCAACATGCAAACCAAACTCCTTTCTACAAACTCTATCTACACTTAACGCTGCGTTGCCAGCATAATCAAGAACCAGTCTCACCCCAGTCACTCAGTCTTCTCTCCACACCCACTGGGCAAGAGGTACAGAAGCTTGTAAACACACACCTCCAGATTCAGGGGCAGTTTCTTCCCAGCTGTTATCTCACCAACTGAGCTATCCTCTCACCAACTGAGCGGTGCCTGACCTCCCTTCTACCTCATGGAGGCCTTCAATCTATCTTAAATTAGACTTTACTGGACGTTATTTTGCACTAAATGTTATACCCTTTATCCTGTATCTCCACATTGCATACGGCTTGATAGTAATCATGTAAAGTTTTTCTCGCTGACTGGATAACACACAACAAAATTGCTTTTCACTACACCTCAGTATATGTGACAATAATAAACTAAGCTAAACTGGACATGGAGGCAAATAACGTAGAATAATTAGTATAATTGGTGGGGTGAATGGTCTAATTTTGCTCCCATAACTTATGAACATAAACATTCAATACCCGATTACAAAACTTTTAATTAGGATAAATCCTCAAGAAAGGTATCACTGAATTAACAGTAATTATGACTGTCAATTAGTTGAGGTAGTTTCCCAAAAGTATTTCTATTATTTTTTGCATTGTATTTGAAGTAATGTATTGACTTTTTGCCTCCATACTTTACTTGTTTCCTCATCATTTGTGTCCATTACATAGAAATGTATACATCAGTGTGGATTTTTAAAAATCTTGAATCGGGATATACCCCAGCATTGTTGTTGGTTGACAATAGGTGCAGGAGTAGGCCATTTGGCCCTTTGAGCCAGCACCGCCATTCATTGTGATCATGGCTGATCATCCCCAATCAGCACCTTGTGCCTGCCTTCTCCCCATATCCCCTGACTCCGCTATTTTTAAGAGCCCTATCTAGCTCTCTCTTGAAAGTATCCAGAGAACCTGACTCCACTGCCCTCTGAGGCAGAGAATTCCACAGACTCACCACTCTCTGAGAAAAAGTGTTTCTTCGTCTCCGTTCTTTTTTTTTTTTTTATCTTTTATTTTTAAATTTTATAATACAACTTAGGAGATAGGTCCGTAGGTACAGAAAACAAAACTATTCGTCTAGTCCTGGGTTCAAGCTTCCATCGAGCCTCAGCGCTGGCCCATTCTACCCCTTCAAATAATCTATGAACGGGGACCATATTCTAATAAATAATTCAGGTTTGTCGATTAAGACAAATCTAATTATTTCCAGATTTAAGGTCTCTGACATCTCCATAATCCACATTTTAATTGTAGGGAATGCAGGGTTTTTCCAAAATTTTAATATTAGTTTTTTCCCAGTTATTATACTATAATCCAGGACATTTCTTTGGTTTACTGTTAGTTTTAGGTATTGTTCAGATATGCCCAATATTATTCATTTAGGATCGGGATCCAGTTGAATATTAACCACTACGGAAATAATTTTAAAAATATCCACCCAAAATGTTTTAATTTTTATGCAATTTACAAAAGTATGGGTTAAATTAGCCTCAGAGTATTGACATTTATCACAGATAGGAGAGATATTAGGAAAAATTCTGTTTAATTTTGTTTTAAAGTAATACAATCTGTGTAATATTTTAAATCTCCGTTCTAAATGGCTTACTACTTATTCTTAAACTGTGGCCCCTGGTTCTGGACTCCCCCAACATCTGGAACATGTTTCCTGCCTCTAGTGTGTCCAAGCCCTTAACCACCTTATATGTTTCAATGAGATTCCCTCTCATCCTTCTAAACTCCAGAGTGTACAAGCCCAGCTGCTCCATTCTCTCAGCATATGACAGTCCCACCATCCCAGGAATTAACCTTGTAAACTTACGCTGCACTCCCTCAATAGCAAGAATATCCTTCCTCAAATTAGGGGACCAAAACTGCATACAATACTCAAGGTGTGGTCTCACTAGGACTCTGTACAACTGCAGAAGGACCTCTTTGCTCCTATATTCGATTCCTCTTGTTATAAAGGCCAACCTGCTATTTGCTTTCTACACTGCCTGCTATACCTGCATGCTTACTTTCATAGACTGATGTACAAGGACCCCCAGATCCCGTTGTACTTCCCTTTTTCCCAACTTGATGCCATTGAGATGATTTTAAGCTTGGCTTTTAACCTGGTTTACTATACTTAAGGTAGTATCCTACAATGGTCTGCATGCCTCTGTGCTTCCGAAAGAATTCCAGTTTCCAATTCGAATTCTAGATCATGCTGAAAATTGCATTTTGCATTGTTGTCAGCTGGCAGCCAGTGCATTTGTTATCTTATCATGTACCTTGCATGTACTCTCTATGTAGAAATTCTGCTTGGAAATTAAGACTTGAGTTTACACCTCAGGAATGCATGGGTCCATGGATGACGAAAAACTAACACCAGTTTTTTTTTTATTGTTGTTGCAAACCAGATTTAAAAATAGGAAATGCTGGGCACTCTCAGCAGGTCAGACATTTTGTGGGGTGAAAAAAATGGAGTTACTGCTCTAGGTTGATTATCTTTCATCAGAGATAGAAAAAGTTAGAAAACATGCAAGTTGTAATTTCAAAGAAGGGAGATTGGTGGAGAAAGCTAAATAAATAAATGAACAAACTGCTGGAGGGACTCAGTGGGTCAGGTGGCATCTGTAGAGGCAGAAAGATGGTTGATATTTGTGTGAAAGCCCTTCATTCAGGCTGGCACAGTGACGCAGCAGTAGAGTTGCTGTCTTAGACCAGCCAGAGACTCGGGTTTGATCCTGACTACGGCTGTTGTCTGAAATTTGTACATTCTCCCTATGACCACGTAGGTTTTCTCCAAGTGTTCCAGTTTCCTCCCACATTCCAAAGACGTGCAGATTTGTAGGTTAAATTACTTCTGTAAATTGTCCTTTGAGTGTAGGATAAAACTAGTGTATGAATGATTGCTGGTCAGTGCGGACTTAGTGGGCCGAAGGCCTGTTTCCACACTTTATCTCTAAACTAGTTTAAACTGAATCCCCTCCCCCACTATTGATGAGGCTCGCACCAGGGTCTCCTCCATACCCTGCAACACTGCCCTGTCTCCCCATTCCCCCACTCGCAAACAGGGCAGAGTCCCCCTGGTCCTCACCTTTCACCCCAGCAGCCGGCAAATACAACACATAGTCCTCCGCCAGTTTCGCCACCTCCAACGTGACCCCTCCACCCGCCACATCTTCCCATCTCCCCCCCTGTCTGCCTTCCGCAAAGACCGCTCCCTCTGCAACTCCCTTGTCAATTCTTCCCTCCCCTCCCGCTCTACCCCTTCCCCGGGCACTTTCCCTTGCAACCGCAAGAAATGCAACACTTGTCCCTTCACCTCCCCTCTCCACTCCTTTCAGGGACCCAAGCAGTCCTTCCAGGTCCGACAGAGGTTCACCTGCACCTCCTCCAACCTCTTCTACTGCATCCGCTGCTCCAGATGCCAGATAATCTATATCGGTGAGACCAGGCGGAGGCTTGGCGATCGTTTCGCCGAACATCTCCGCTCGGTCCGCAAAAACCAACCCGACCTCCCGGTGGCTCAGCACTTCAACTCTCCCCTCCCATTCCGTATCCGACCTCTCGGTCCTGGGCCTCCTCCACGGCCAGAGTGAGCAACACCGCAAGTTGGAGGAACAGCACCTCATATTCCGCTTGGGGAGTCCGCATCCTTTGGGCTTGAACATTGAATTTTCACAATTCTGTTAACACTTGCTGTCTCCTCCCCTTCCCACCTCTCCCTCAGCCCTCGGGCCCTGGCATTCCCTCTATCTCTATCTCCCTCCCCCACCCTAGTCGCACTAGCTTCTCATTTTCACACCACAAACAGCTTACAATGGCTTGTTCCCTTTATCATCGATACTTTTTTGCATATCTTTCATTCATTGTTCTTTATCTCTCCACATCACCATCTATATCTCTCGTTTCCCTGATCCCTGACCAGTCTGAAGAAGGGTCTCGACCCGAAACGTCGCTTATCTCCTTCACTCCTTAGATGCTGCTGCACCCGCTGAGTTTCTCCAGCTTTTTGTGTAACTCTTAAACTGAATCAACTCCTGCCTAATCTGCAGAGTTGCTCCATTAGTTTTTATGCTCCATTATACAACAAATGCAGTCCCCTGAGTCTCCAAAACAAAGGAAATGTTTGGAAAACTGGAGAACGAGAGACTGAATGATACAAACATAGATGATGCTGGGTTGTTAACTGAAACTGATCAATGAAGATCAATTTGAAGCCAAAATGCCTTTTATCGCATCAACCCATCTTGGTATGTTAGCATATGTGATGAATTTCCTGGAAAAGTTACTGGAATAATTCAGCAGTGGAAAGTCAAGAGAAAATGCAAGGCCAATTGTGACCCTCTTTCAGGGCTTCCCATGAATTAACAAAACAACTTGTCTTAATGGAAGTTACAATAACATCCATTGATGAAATCTCTATGCCACAAAAATCTGTGTTCCAATTTAGCAAAGATTCCCAATGCTATATTCTATGTAATTCAAAACAGGCTACTTACACAAGTATGCATATAAGACCACATGGCACGATTTCAAAAGAGCATGAAATATATCAATATATATCATCGTCAATTTTTACACCTGTTTTGAATGACAGCAGCTCCAAGAGTACATCAAACCTTCAAGTGCCAATCTAGATTTTGCAATTAATTTTGAGTTTGCGATGTGAATGCAAATTATTAGATTTGGGGACGTGTGCACTCAGCTGAACTAGGTTTTGATAGTTGAATTTGATAGATTTCAGGAATTTCTGTGTAACTCCTATGTAATTACCTGAAGGTAGACAAAAATGCTGGGGAAACTCAGCGGGTGAGGCAGCATCTATGGAGTGAAGGAATTGGTGACGTTTCGGCGCTCCATAGATGCTGCCTCACCCACTGTGTTTCTCCAGCATTTTTGTCTACCTTTGATTTTTCCTGCATCTGCAGTTCTTTCTTAAACAATATGTAATTACCTGCTCTGTTTTGAACTTTGGAAATCAGACGAGCACCCAGCAGTCAAATCACTATAGTCATGGAATCATACAGGCCCTTTGGTCCAACTCGCCCATGCCGATCAAGATGCCTCATCTAAACAAATCCCATTTTCCCAAGCATCTCTCGAACCTTTCCTATCGATGTACCTGTTCAATTAAACCTCTTTTGGAGCACTTCTCCCTCAAACTTAAGATTCTCTCCCCCTCAGCATTCACTTGGATCAGTTCTAGAAAATCACTTATCATCACTAAATGGAGTTAATTGTGTTCCAAGGAAGCGTGGGCTTGATTAGAGTGCACTTCCATCGAACATAGAACAGTACAGCACAGGTAACAGGCCTTTGAGCTCACAATGGACATGCTGAAGATGTTGCCAAGTTAAACTAATCTCTGCCTGCACGTAAGCCATATCCCATACCTAAAAGATAAAGTTTAATATTGCGTTATGTCTTGTGCAAGTTTCTATTTTGTATTTGTGCTAGACCAGCTGAAATTTTGTAAAAAATATATTTACCATTGATTCACCATTCAGTTGCCATTTTGTTTTTCCATAACCAAAGGGTCCAGATTTGGGGGTATTAATCTCACAGTTAGGACTAAGGTAAGAAATGTATTCACTCGGAACATGGTTTATCCTTGGATTTCTGTACCTCAGAAGGCTGTGGTTTTGTCATTGAGTTAGTTGGAAAGGGATTGATTGATATTTGGGTATTAAGGGAAGCAAAGTATGTAGGGATAATGCAAGCAAATGCCATCGAGATAGAGGATCAGCCACATGGGATCTTAATTCTTGATGAAGCTCAAAGGACTGGATAGCATTCTGCTGCTCCTGCATTATCAAACCCCCCAATTTTAAACATGTGCACAGTCCCATAAATAAATTATTAATTACTATTCAAAATACAAATTTATTTATTGGCCTGCAGTGAAGTAAGTAAGATGTCATGTTTTGATCGCAAAGGAGTTTTTTCCACCATTTTCTTTACGAGATCTACACAATTCTTTCTGAAATCTTTCACTGAAGACCTCACTTTTTTTCAACAGTATAACTATTAACAGTCATCTGTTGAAAACGCAAATAAAAAGAAAGCTGTTGGTTTGAGCAAAGTTCTGCATATATTAGAGAGGGAATTATTTATTGAAGGCTGGCTGTAGACTACCTTTGTGTTATTTCATTGGAATTTGTGTTTTGTTTAAGAACAGTATGTTCCTTTTTGCTTAATAATGAGGATTGATGATCTCTCGGTAGTTAACCATGAATGGCAGATGATCTAACTTGAATAATCAAAACTGCAGAATTGCAGAATTAACTACCTGTTAATGACCTCTGCTTAGCATCTCAGTACTGGCTGCCTCAGCTCTTTTTCTACATCAGTTTTACACCATATTTATTAATGTTCATAGTTTAAAAAAAAAAGCCAGACAGCTGTTGAAAGTTGACTGCAGTAAATGGGATAAGCACTTGTTTGTGTTAGTGATTTAGAAAGCGTAAGCCCAACTGATTCAATGTGATTTCATAATTTGTTTTTTTCCTTCTAAAAAAATGTTCACATATTTAATATTTTCGCTCAAGTAATCCTAAACTAGTTTAACTTTGTTTTGAAGTTCTATTCTTTGCACAAGAAAATGGTTGCTATTTCTTGATGAGATTGCATTTACTTTATATATCTTTCAGTTTGGAAGAGTGGTTTTCATTGTGCCATCCATCCAATTCTCTTCCATTGCACTTGTTTTTTACTCTGCAAGGGTAGAGTAAGGATCAAGCCATTTAAAAAAGAAAAAAACATTGACAAGGCAGCTAGTTCTATCCTCCTATTGTGCCTCTCTCCTCTTTCTTCTTCCCCTTTGCATTTGATGAGAGGTAGGGCTTAAAATAATATATCCTTTGCAGGAACAATTAATTAAATTTTAATAATCTAGTTGTATTTACAAGTGTTGGCTGGATTCATAAATCCCTGAATTCACCTTCAAATCTTGCAAGAGCAAGGATATAGTTTGTTTCAACCTCTTGGGGTTAGATGGGTTGGGAATTTCCAAGCCAGTGAAATTTGGCTCATTATGGTTCAAATATTTACAATACAAATAAGATGCAAAATCATTCGACTAACTGCATTAAAGCTGAGTTACACAAGCAGATTGTGTCTTTTGTAAATCAGCATCTGCAGTTCCTTCTTTCTACATGAATTGCTGCTTTGTTGAGGCAGATACAACACTGCCACTCCCTCCAAATGACCTTTTTATTATTCATTTTGGAGTTGATGGGTTATTCTGCTAATCTTACTTTTGGAGGATGCTGGCGAATCACCTATTTAAACCACTGTAATCCTTCTGGAAAAGTACCCCCACTATACAGCTGGTTACCGAATTTTAGAATTTCCCACCATTCAGAATACTCAGCAGTGATGAAGGAACTGAAGTATATTTTCAAGTCAAAATCATATGTGGCTTGAGGAGGAACCTGCAGCTGGTGGGTCTCGTCCCTAAACGTCACCCACACCTTCTCTCCAAAGATGCTGCCTGCCCCGCTGAGTTACCCCAGCTTTTTGTGTCTATCAGTGGAGACCACAATAGTCAATTTTTGGCTGTGGAAAAAGTGATAACAAAGGGATATGGATGCGAACAGTGGAACTGACAGGACAACTAGGGTGGGCGAGGGGCAGAGAGAGAGAGAGAATGCGGGGGTTACTTGAAATTAGAGAAATCAATATAATACTCCTTGGTTGTAAGCTGCCCAAGCGAAATATGAGGTGCTGGTGTCAGGGCAA
Source organism: Okamejei kenojei (assembly GCA_035221665.1). NCBI lineage: Eukaryota > Metazoa > Chordata > Chondrichthyes > Rajiformes > Rajidae > Okamejei > Okamejei kenojei. The sequence continues at coordinate 94,418,672 of CM069135.1, forward strand.
CAACCTGTCCGTCAGTGTTAGCAAGACTAAAGAGCTGGTTATCGACTTCAGGGAGCATGGTACAGTACAACAGCATCACAGGTGCCAAAGTAGAAATGGGTGAGAGATTCAAGTTCCTTGGCGGTAAATATAATCAATGGTCTGTCATGGGCAAATCACATTGATGCGACAGCCATAAAGGCACACCAGCGCCTCTACATCTTCAGGAGCCTGAGGAAATTCAGCAAGTCTCCAGTGACTCTTACAAACGACTACAAATACACCATAGAAAACATACTGTCGGGTTGATTCGTAGCTTAGTTTGAGAACAGCTCTACTCAAGACTGCAAGAAATTGCAGAGTTGTGGATGTAGCCCAGTCCATCACACAGACCGGATTCCCAACCATTGACTCCAACTCCACTTCCCACTGCCTCAGAAGATCAGCCAACATAGTCAGAGAGTTGTTTCACTCCCATCATTCCTCTTTCTCCCTGCTCCTGTCCGTAAAGAAGTTTGAAAACGTGCACCACCAGCTTCCGAACCTCCCTTTTCAGGCTTCTGAACGGTCCTTCCATTTATCCGCTCATTTCCGTAGCTGATCCATATCTCGTAGCATACAATCCACGTCTCCAGCAATCTTGGTATAATCTGCAAACTTACTAACCAACCCATTTACATTTATGTCCATGTCATTTATATATCTCATACATAATAGAAGTTCCAGTACAGATCCCTGTAGCATTCCAATGGTCGCAGACCTCCAGACTGGATTTCGTCCTTCCACCACAACCCTCTGTCATCTATCAATAGGCCAGTTATTAATCCATTTGACCAAGTTGCAGTTAATCCCGTGCATCTTAATCTTCTGGTTCAGCCTACCATGGGGGACTTTATCAGACGCCTTACGATATTTGAAATTGGCATGATTGTATTTATGTATAGTATATGATTTGATTGCATACAATGCAAAACAAAGCTTTTCACTACACCTCAGCACACATAACAATAATACGCCTAAACCTTAAGCCCCTTATAGTATAAATTAAAATCACCACGTTATTAATTCAAACCAGACTATCCCAAACCATGCTAATATTAAGCCAGATGGTATTTATGGGAACATTTTAACTTTAAGAGTGTTTTTCTTCCCTCAGTGGTAAACATTTATATTGACAAAGACTGATAATTCGGGAACGTTACTGGTAAGCAATATTAAATGTCTCTTTGTCTTTTTGACAATATTGCAAAATAGCAGAAGGAAACATCTACTTTATAATACATGTACTGAGCTTTTAAGTTTTCATTCAGGTTTGCCTTTTATCTTAATTCAAAAGAATTAGTAACAGTAGCGGCAACATTATATATACATTCCATCAAAGGAACGGGGATAAGTCCACTCTAGCTAAAATCTATTAATTTCCATCTTGCCATATGTTTTCATGTTTATTCAGTTGTGAGCCTACAAGTGAGCCAGTTGCAATATCCTTTGGACTCAACATTGCAAAATGTTTATGAGATGAAATGAGGTTGTGAGAAAACTGCATTTAATATGAAAAGTTATTTCCCATTCACCTTGAAACCAGTTGACTGCAAGACATGCTGAAAACAGAAACTTTTTTGCAACTTTCTAGCATTAATTTTACGGATAAGTTTTTCCAACTGGGGGAGTGCATTTTTCATACTGTGCTGACCAATTGATAACTACTGTCTGTCTCTCAAGTTACAGTTGGCACCTTGGAGCAGCAGCTTCAGAAAAACCCAAGCAAGGAGGTATTTTTCTGGGCCTGGAAAAACACATCAGGAAATGATAAGTTTTTCTGGCACTGGCAGTCACTATCTTCTGTCACCAAGTGTGAAAACGCACACCTCCAGATTCAGGGACAGTTTTTTTCCAGCTGTTATCAGGCAACTGAATCATCCTACTGCAATTAGTGCTGAACTACGATCTACCTCATTGGTGACCCTCGGTCTATCCTTGATCGGACTTTGCTGGCTTTACCTTAACATAGAAACATAGAAATTAGGTGCAGGAGTAGGCCATTCAGTCCTTCGAGCCTGCACCGCCATTCAATATGATCATGGCTGATCATCCAACTCAGTATCCCGTACCTGCCTTCTCTCCATACCCTCTGATCCCCTTAGCCACAAGGGCCACATCCAACTCACTCTTAAATATAGCCAATGAACTGGCCTCAACTACCCTCTGTGGCAGAGAGTTCCAGAGACTCACCGCTCTCTGTGTGAAAAAAGTCTTTCTCATCTCGGTCTTAAAGGATTTCCCCCTTATCCTTAAGCTGTGACCCCTTGTCCTGGACTTCCCCAACATCGGGAACAATCTTCCTGCATCTAGCCTGTCCAACCCCTTAAGAATTTTGTAAGTTTCTATAAGATCCCCTCTCAATCTCCTAAATTCCAGAGAGTATAAACCGAGTCTATCCAGTCTTTCTTCATAAGACAGTCCTGACATCCCAGGAATCAGTCTGGTGAACCTTCTCTGCACTCCCTCTATGGCAATAATGTCCTTCCTCAGATTTGGAGACCAAAACTGTACGCAATACTCCAGGTGTGGTCTCACCAAGACCCTGTACAACTGAAGTAGAACCTCCCTGCTCCTGTACTCAAATCCTTTTGCTATGAAAGCTAACATACCATTCGCTTTTTTCACTGCCTGCTGCACCTGCATGCCTACTTTCAATGACTGGTGTACCATGACACCCAGGTCTCGCTGCATCTCCCCTTTTCCTAATCGGCCACCATTTAAATAATAGTCTGCTTTCCTGTTTTTGCCACCAAAGTGGATAACCTCACATTTATCCACATTACACTGCATCTGCCAAACATTTGCCCACTCACCCAGCCTATCCAAGTCACCTTGCAGTCTCCTAGCATCCTCCTCACAGCGAACACTTGCTCAAAACGTTTTTCCCTTATGTTTCCATACGCTGTAAATGGCTTGATTGTATTGTCTTTCTGCTGACTGGCACAACAAAAGCTTTTCACTGTACCTCAATACATGTGGCAATAAACTAAACTGAAACCAATGAACGTACCCCTGCCTAACAAAAATCCAAACTTCATCTTCTTGCTGTGCTGACCCTCGTCCTTCTGTTGCCATTATTATCATTTCTGCAAGGTTCGTGTGGAAGTCAGATCTATCACGTATTTGAGGTCTGGCCGTTAAATTGGTTGGTGACATACAGTTGGAAGCTGAAATGACTAAGAGTTTCTTTTGCTGACATCATGCATGCCTCCTCCCCTGGCACTAACTTCTCCACAATTTAATAGCAGCTGCGGTATTAAATTTATTTTAATATTATTTTGGAATTTAGCAAATCATTTAGTGTTTTAAAGTAATTATTACATCGTTTGCAGCAATACTTACATTTTTGATGGCTCAAAACCTTTCCATCTCCTTTTATCACAATTTTATGAGAAAATATTGTTGTTGCAGTGTTTTAAAATAAAATAACAATTATAAGGTGAACCATCAGACAAATTCATCGAGTGAAATTATTAATAGTGATTTGGTTTAATCCAAAGATAGACACACAAATTGCTGGAACAACTCAGCAGGACAGGCAGCATCTCTGGAGAGAAGGAATTGGTGACGTTTTGTGTCGAGACCCTTCTTCATCCAAAGATCTTTGGCTGAAATTGGGTATCTGCTTTACCTTGCACTGAATGTGGTAATGACCAACTAGTTTCATATTACAAAACAGGTTCTGACATTCTTCTAATTTCTGAGCATTACCTTGAGGCAGAATTGAAATTATTAGTTGCACAATAAAAACTAGCAGCAAAAGATTGTCAATAGGGAGTTTGTACATTTTTCCCAGTGGCGCCATGAGTTTTCCTGAGTGCTCTGGTTTCATCCCACACTCCAAAGACTTGTAGGTTAATTGGCTTTGGTAAAGATTGTAAATGGTGTCTTGCATGTTGGGTAGTGTTAGTGTAAGGGGATCGCTGGTTTATATGAAGGGCCTGTTTCCACGCTGTTCTAAACTAAACTAAAGCAAATTGCATTTTAATCAGTAAAATAAAATGGAGCAAGGAGGAACTGCAGGTGCTGGAATCTTGAGCAATACCAAAAAGTGCTGGAGTAACTCGGAGTGTCAGCCAGTATCTCTGGAGGACATAGTTTGGTGGCGTTTTATGGTCGGGACTGTTACCCAGATATATTATTAATTAATACTTGTGGTTTCCCTTTTCTGATCTCTTTATGTTGTGTTGCTGGCTTGTATGGGATAATGAAAAATTTAGCCTTCCGTTGCCAAGAAAAATGGGAGCCCATTGCATGTAACAGTGGTGGTGCCGCCCATAACCCTCCGATGTAGAAAGGAACACAGCCAATAAATGTGCCATGTCCACAATATGAGGGAAGCTGGCTTCAACCCATTTCTCATTCTAATATTTGCTACCATTCAACCTTAGGGGCAACATAAATATAGATCAACATTTATTGTTGGTATGAATAGGTTATTCCAACACTTTAAAAAAATGTTTTGATGCCATTATAATTGTTATAATGTTCTAAAAATATAACATAAAAATAATAATGACAAAAACAGGCTGAAGAATGGTCCTGAACTGTTGCCTGTCGATTTTCCTCCATTGATGCTGCCTGACCAGCTAAGTTCCACGAGCAGTTTTTTTTCCCTCAATATTCCAGCATCTTTTGTTTCCATTATAATGTTTTCATAAGGTTGTAAACATTCTGCTTTAACACTTGAGTATTTGTAGTGTGAAGATGGACACAAAATACTGGAGTATCTCAGAAGGACAGGCAGCATCTCTGGAGAGAAGAAATGGGTGATGTTTTGGGTCAAAACATCGCCTATTCCTTCTCTCCTGAGATACTGCCTGTCCCACTGAATTACTCCAGCATTTTGTGTCTGTCTTCGTGGTATTTCCTAAATATGTCTATCTTCGGTGTAAGCAAACATCTGCAATTCCTTCCTATATAGTATTTGTAGTGTGATTGGGTTTATAGTTTTTCCTACTTTCATCAGTTTTATAATGTAATTTGTGGGAGTCATAATCAATCACAGAAAAAAAATGCTTAAAATCAAATGTTACTTTGTCAAATGTCATGAACAGGACAGCATGTATTGTGCCCAATGTCTTTTGTTTTTAGTATCTGTTACTAGATAATTTCAGAATTTAACTTTTGAAAATGATTCAAGAAGTTTGGATATGGTCCAACCAATAATTTGAGAAGAGTATTTTCCAGAGATAGAGGGAATTGGATTACATTTCCAATTGTAGCAATTTGACAACTGATCAACTTGAACTATGCTATAAGAGCTGGTTAAATAATAGTCAGCGGCTAATGAAGAAGACAAATGTAGATTTTGTCTGCATACGATTTTTAAAAAAAATCCCATTCAAGAAGTTTTGCAAAGTGGGAATGACTGCGTCTGTGTCAAGCATTATCATTATATCAGCGTAAATTAGTTAAGTAGATTTTCATTGTTCACGTACATATATGTAAGCATTTATTCATGCTAATAGCCATCTTTGTAAGTAATGTTAATTTAATGTACTGTATTTTGTTTCTTTAGGCCATTGTAACTAGTTCTGCAGAATAAGTTGTCAGACTTCCAGTCTTTGTGCTTGTTACTGTGATTTAGTAATGGTTGTTTTTAGAACTTCAGCTGCTTCCTATTGAATGAAATATGCATTTTATGTGAAATCAAAACCAGGTTTATCTTAAGTTATGTCCAACTGTCTGTTTTCCTTTCTGAAAAAAATAGAATTATTTTTTTCGCCAATAATTTTTATACTTTTTACAAGTTTTGGATGCCATATAATTAGTAAATTGAAGTTTATTAGCAAACAGAATTTTAAATTGTCAGGTATTAGCTGTGATTTCTGCTTTAACTGTAAAGTGGTATTCATTTTAGAATTTGTTTTTCTTGAACTCTGAACTCCAATAAATTCTTCAATCATGTTATAGCAAGTTTTCTTTGCATTGCATGAATCCGTATTCAAATATAGGAGGTGATCATGGCCATTTCTGGTAAATTAAAATAATAGGCAACAACATTTATTTGCAGTTTTTGGAGGTACAGTGCTCCCTATTTGGTTTATTGACCAATATCGTTTAGATTAATTTAATCATTATGTCACAACAAGAAATTAATATTTGTGGGCTATGTGAGTAAATATGTCAGAAATGGTTCTGAGAGGACCAAGAGGTCTGCATTTGCTTCAATGTTAATAAGTAGTGACAAGTGTAACACAAGATAGAAGTTGTAATGATTGTCGACTGTTGGAACCAAAGACAAGTACATGCTTGAGCTATTTTGTTTGATTAGTTGCCCTTGAGCTATTTTGTTCGATTAGCTGAAATTAAGAAATCACTGACTGTAGACTAGAATTGTGCTTAAGTTTCCAAGAAATCTCTCAGAAATTAATTATATAATGTTATAGGATTATCTGCAGAAGCAATAGGCCACACCTATAGGCATGTGTTATTTGATGTCATTGTAAAGGAAGTAGTGAGATTTAATCTTGGGCTTGATGTGGAAATTTAACTCGTAACTATAAGTGGCAGCATGTTTTATTACCGATTTACTTATTGTTGATTTTCCAAATTGTTCTTTTTTGGTGTGAAAATACTTCTCGGTGCTGCAGATAACCTGTTGTAGCAACTGACAAGATAAATATGCATTTATCTTCTGAGCAGCCACGATTGCATAATGATATTTGTATCTTCTGATTGGACATTTGTGTTTTTTTTTAAAACTAGATTGGGGTTATAAATTCGAGGCATGAAGCAAAATATATAATTACCTATAATGGCGAACCTGGAAGTTTTCCATTAAGGAAGTATTAAAATCTTGGATTAACTCGATCATATTATCCTTATAGAGTCATAGTGACAGTGTGGAAACAGGCCCTTCGGCCCAACTTGTCCACACCGGCCAATGTGTCCCAGCTACACCAGTCCCACCTGCCTGCGCTTGGTCCATATCCCTCCAAACCTGTCCTATCTATGTACCTGTCTAACTGGTTCTTGAACAATGGGATAGTCCCAGCCTCAACTACCTCCTCTGGCAGCTTGTTCCATATACCCAACGGCCTCTGTGTGAAAAATTTACCCCTCAGATTCCCATTAAATATGTTCCCCTTCACCTTGAGCCTATATCCTCTGGTCCTCGATTCCCTTACTCTAGGCAAGACAAAGTCTCTGAATCTTCTAAAACCGTTGTTGAGAGAGAGAATATACAGTGACTGTTACTTCTGTTCATAACATTTCTTGTATTTCTATTCATTGAAGTTGTAGCATTGCTCAGACACAAACACCCTTTAAACAGTACAGAAATCTGAAATTAAGTTCCAGTCTGAAAAGATAACCATTGGAGCAGGGAAGTATGCAGTCGGTATACTTTATCTGTTTCATTCCGTTCCTGGTGGCAGAGCTCTGATCTGATTCCAGAAGGAGCAGAGTGGTTGTAGATCCATTATAACATTTACACTCTAATCTTCTTGCCAATCAGTAGCTGTAAGAACATTGTCAATGAATAATCTTAGTTGAGATGAATAAGGAAATATAATAAATAACTTGGATCGTGTTCATTTTTGGATATTCCTGTTTTAGTCATGGGTGTGTTTTTTTTTTAAATTAAGTGGGAATTGAGTGGATTTTGGACTACAAAAGGATGTTCAGAGCTCTAGCAAAGTCTTGTGATACTTCCATTCTAGTGACTGTGATTTATGGGATTTATGTCTGCCTTTATTATAATGCAACTTCATGTTCCACCAAAGCAATGTTATTCGCCATTCTCCCTTGCATTATTCTGTAGTCATGTAAAATTGATTGAACTGCTAATAATTAACATTTTTGTATAACTGATCATTTTTTTCTTCTAACTCTTCCAGATTATGTACCGAAAATGGACAAAACAATTAATGTAACAAGTTGACATCTGTTAAAGTCCTTTAAGAACGAACGGATGTTGGTTCTGGAACTACTTAGAGTCTGAGTTTGCTGTGCTTGTGCATTTGGGCGAAACCACTAAAAAAAAATCAATGCTGTAATAAAATGCTTCCTGTCAGCTCAGTATTACTTCAGTATTGCTAACTATTTTCCTCCAAAGAACTTGGCTATCATAAGAGGGGGAGGAAGTTTGCCATATTTTCATTTTACAGTTTGTCAGGACTGTCGTTAAATGAATTTTCTTTCCAAACATTGGTAAACATTAGTTGAATACTTCGGAAAGAAATTAAGAGAAGTAATTTCGTTCATATTTTTAGCCGTTAAAGCATAATTCAAAATCATGAAAAGACCAAATAAACATCGACAACTTCAGTTCTTCAGTCTCTTCAGCAGGAAACCTAAATCTAAATCAAAGCTTGAGATGTCTGCAGTCACAGTTGAGGGAGTAAACACTAAAACAGAGACTGAGGATGAGAAAAAGACCACCTCCTCTAACAGGACAATACAATCCTCCAGTAACGAACAATTGTTAGGCACTCTGGAGTGTCCTCTCTGCCTTCTTAGCCAGCCTCGATCTCAATTCCCAGAGATCATTTCTTGTCATCATCGTTCGTGTCTGGATTGCTTGCAGCAATATTTGAAAATTGAAATTACTGAGAGCAGGGTCAACATTGCCTGTCCAGAATGTTCAGAAATGTTTCATCCATCGGACATCCGTATGATTCTCAACAATGGGACTTTGATGGAAAAGTATGAAGAATTCATGCTGCGAAGATTTCTTGCATCTGATCCAGATGCCCGATGGTGCCCTGCACCTGATTGTAGGTATGTACCACATAAATAGTTATTATAGTCTATTTTCTCTGCAGGTTTAATAGATAAATGAGATGGGGTAGCTATGGTTATAGACCAAGCTCTTTTAAGTGATTTTATTTGTTTTTGGGTAGCTGATAATTGAGTACAGGATTATATACTCGCATTACAGAGATGATTAATAGTTTAGCCATATGTATGTAAAGTGTTAATTGATTACTTTTTTTGCCTTGAGTTTGTCTAGGGTCACGCTGAAGATGTAATGGACCTGGATATTTAGCCATGCTGAACTGTTTAGGAAGAACTGACATGCAACTGTAGCTCAGGCTCTTGCCCCACCTTCCTCCTCTACCTAGGCTCCATCTGCATGGGCTGGGAGGGGAAGAAAATAAATTGATATAGTACATTGTGCCAGGTGAGCAACATTGTCACATGTACTCTCTCACTTCAGGCTGAAGTGAATGGGTCATGAGGCGAACAAGAAACCGTAAACAATTTTATAATTGACACTCAAGGAATCATATCATGAGTGAATATTGGCATAACTTCCATATTGGTGTAACCTATGTGCCACAGGAATTTAATGAGATCATTTTTTTTTTTGCTTTACTTTTTTGCTCCGCAAAATGATTTTCTAGCTCTGCTCAGCATTTGCCTGATGACATAAACTAGGAACATAAACATACCATTGTATTATAGTATTACGTTGGTCATTGAATAATTGCATTCCAAAGAAGTTACCTTTGAAACTCTAATACCTGTCCAAGTGGTAGGCTATTTGTAGCATTTAAATGTATTCACCTTGGTATTTTATCGATCCTTGACTTCCACTTGCCAGACTACAGTGTTCCTGGGTGTGGGACAGTGCTGCATTGTCTCTGGGTATGATATTCTGAATAGGAGTCTTTTTTTTTTCCTTAACTCATTTTCATGTGCCAGGATATGATAATCAAGTTTTGAAAAAATCTTTGCAAAACTGTTGACTAACTCATAGATTTTCGTTTGTGTGTAAGGCAACCATTTGACTCTCCTTGCTTGTGCTGTGGTTAGTTCTCACCACCATCAAAGTTCTCCCACTTTCTTATATGTTAGCAGTTTAGATTTAATTGCCAATATACTTTTCAGGTGAAGTAGTGCTCTAGCACTAATTGTTACAGTATTACATATACTCATTGTTTAAAACCTTGTTTCAACCTTGCACTTTTCTGGATCATGAGCTCTTAGTTTTTATTATAATCAGAAAGATATCTTCAGCAACATCCCTTTTATCACTGAACATTTGTACCAAATCCTCCCTCTGTATCAGTTCCAGAAAAGTCAGCACTGTCCCCATAATTGGTGGCTTCTAATTCAAGGCCTTGGCCTACATTTCATTCCCATATCCATTCCATTGTGAACATCCCAAAAACGCTGGCATTATGCTAGTCAATATCTGTTACTGTCATTATAATGCTTTGGTATTCAATTCCCCTCAATGTGAACGCCACGTACTTAATGATGTAATATATATGCTTCTCCATTCCATTTTAAAGTTGTACTCTTCTAGGTATAAACCTATTGTATCACTATTTCTTTGGATGCATTAAATGGCACCTAACCAAGCTCCAAATCTGTATATTCTTCCGAGTCTTCTGCATTGCTTTGACAGCTTTCTGCACTGTTGGATGTTATCAACAATATTTCACTACTTCATTTGTTTAAGCGCATCTGCTAGGCAAACATGGATTCTCGGACACTTCACTAGCCACTGTCTGCTTGCTTGAGTCCTCACTATATACAGAGAGTCGCAACTGTTCCTATTTAAATAATAACTAGACTAAGAGAGACCCGTTGGGTCCCTGTCGCATGGGACGCCTGCACCACTCACCCCACCAGGTACTGTGCAGCTGCACTCCTTCACCATGGCGACCTCCAGCTGATGGACAATGGACGCGGCCCATCAGTGCGGTGATGCCCCTTCCTGACTGACAGGAGAGGAGACCAATCTGCGTGGCGGCGACTGACAACAATCTGCGTATGCGTGGTTTTTACGATATTTTAAACCTTAATAACTTTTACAATATACCATCGATCGGAAAGAAACTTGTTGCACTCGCAGCACAGAACGGTGAGTAAGCTGGCGATGAATCATAATGCTATCGCGTACTGCAGGTTTAAAAATCACGCAAACTGGAAGAGCACAAGATCGGAGTTTTAGTTATGTATAGATAGATAGATTGCATTCGGGATGTGTGCCTAATTTTCTTATCATTCTTTGGATTCTCTTGTCAAAAAGTGCCTGCAAGCTCTTGTTTTATAAATTTAAGCTGTTTTGTAGTTTCAGTCTGTATACCATGAATTTACTGGTTATGTTATTGTCAACAGATGAAGACCAATAATGTATTCCATTGGTATTTGACATAATTACCTGTGAATTTGTGATACCCACTCTCGGATTGGGTCAGATGTAAATTTGCTGGTCCACAAACATATTGTGCCTTCCCCATTGTCTTGATTCCATGCAACATCAACATGAGTCCTTCTTTTGGACATACAATAGACTGCAGATTCTGGAAGTAGAAACGAGGAACCGCAGATGCTAGAATCTTGTGTAGAGCACAAAGTGTTGCAGTAACTCAGCGGGTCAGGCAGTATCCCAGGAGAACATGGATAGGTAACATTTTGGGATGGGACCCTTCTTCAGACTGATTTAGATGACGAGCAAAAAAAAAACTGATGATATAACAGTGGTGTTTAAAAGAAGACAAAAAGTAGTTTGTCCATTTCCCTCCATAGAAGCTGCCTAACCTACCGAGTTCCTCCAGTAGTTAGATTTTTTGACTCCTTGTTTCACTGCTATTGCACAAATTCCTAAATTTGCACATATTTACAAATTCACATTCCATTTTATAATATTTTTGCCTTAATATTTTCTTCATAAACCAGTTCCTAATTTATCAGTTCTGAAGAAGGATTCCAACCCGAAGCTGTGTTTAAATAATGTATTTGTGTCTGAGTGGACTGCAAACACATTGGTTCCGTAAAGTAGGCAAATCTTTTTTCCACAATCTGAATTGCTTCCGATGATGAAATTAAAATATCAGCTGAAGGATCCAAATTGAAGAAAATGTTACATAGAAACATAGAAAATAGATGCAGTAGGCCATTCGGCCCTTCGAGCCTGCACCGCCATTCAATATGATCATGGCTGATCATTCAACTCAGTATCCTGTACCTGCCTTCTCTCCATACTCCCTGATCCCTTTAGCCACATGGGCCACATCTAACTCCCTTTTAAATATAGCCAATGGACTGGCCTCAACTACCTTCTGTGGCAGAGAATTCCAGAGATTCACCACTCTCTGTGTGAAAAATGTTTTCCTCATCTCGGTCCTAAAGGAATTCCCCCTTATCCTTATCCTGTGACCCCTTGTTTTCGACCTCCCCAACATCGGGAACAATCTTCCTGCATCTAGCCTGTCCAACTCCTTAAGAATTTTGTAAGTTTCTATAAGATCCCCCCTCAATCTTCTAAATTATAGCGAGTACAAGCCGAGTCTATCCAGTCTTTCTTCATATGAAAGTCCTGACAATCCAGGAATCAGTCTGGTGAACCTTCTCTGTACCCCCTCTATGGCAAAAATGTCTTTCCTCAGATTTGGAGACCAAAACTGTACGCAATACTCCAGGTGTGGTCTCACCAAAACCCTGTACAACTGCAGTAGAACCTCCCTGCTCCTATACTCAAATCCTTTTGCTATGAATGCTAACATACCATTCGCTTTCTTCACTGCCTGCTGCACCTACATGCCTACTTTCAATGACTGGTGTACCATGACACCCAGGTCTCGTTGCATCTCCCCTTTTCCTAATCGGCCACCATTCAGATAATAGTCTGCCCTCCTGTTTTTGCCACCAAAGTGGATAACCTCACATTTATCCACATTATACTGCATCTGCCATGCATTTGCCCACTCACCCAGCCTATCCAAGTCGCTTTGCAGCCTCCTAGCATCCTCCTCACACCTAACACTGGCCCCCAGCTTTGTGTCATCTGCAAACTTGGAGATGTTGCATTCAATTCCATCGTCCAAATCATTAATATATATTGTAAATAGCTGGGGTCCCAGCACTGAGCCTTGTGGTATCCCACTAGTCACTGCCTGCCATTCTGAAAAGGACCCGTTTACTTCTACTCTTTGCTTCCTGTCTACCAGCCAGTTCTCTGTCCACATTAATACTGAACACCCAATACCGTGTGCTTTATGTTTGTATACTAATCTCTTATGTAGCACCTTGTCGAAAGCCTTCTGAAAGTTCAGATATAACACATCCACTGGTTCTCCCTTATCCACTCTACTAGTTACATCCTCGAAAAATTCTATAAGATTCGTCAGACATGATTTACCTTTCGTAAATCCATGCTGACTTTGTCCAATGATTTCACCACTTTCCAAATGTGCTGCTATCCCATCTTTAATAACTGATTAGCAGTTTCCCCATTACCGATGTTAGACTAACTGGTCTGTAATTCTCCGTTTTCTCTCTCTCCTTTTTTAAAAAGTTGGGTTACATTAGCTACCCTCCAATCCTCAGGAACGACTCCAGAATCGAAAGAGTTTTGAAAAATTATCACTAATGCATCCACTATTTCTGTGGCTACTTCCTTGAGTACTCTGGGATGCAGCCTATCTGGCCCTGGGGATTTATCGGCCTTTAATCCATTCAAATTTCCCAACACCACTACCCAGCTAACCTGGATTTCACTCAGTTCCTCCATCTTCTTTGACCCCCGGTTCCCTGCTATTTCCGGCAGATTATTTATGTCTTCCTTAGTGAAGACAGAACCAAAGTAGTTATTCAATTGGTCTGCCATGTCCTTGTTCCCCATGATCAATTCACCTGTTTCTGACTGCAAGGGACCTACATTTGTTTTAACTAATCTTTTTCTCTTCACATATCTATAAAAGCATTTGCAGTCCGTTTTTATGTACCCTGCCAGTTTTCTTTCATAATCTATTTTCCCTTTCCTAATTAAGCCCTTTGTCCTCCTCTGCTGGACTCTGAATTTTTCCCAGTCCTCTGGTTGGTTGATTTTTCTGGCTAATTTGTATGCTTCATCTTTTGTTTTGATACTATCCCTGATTTCCCTTGTTGTCCACGGATGCACTACCTTCCCTGATTTATTCTTTTGCCAAATTGGGATGAACAATTGTTGTAGTTCATCCATGCAGTCTTTAAATGCCTTCCATTGCACATCCACTGTCAACCCTTTAAGAATCAATTGCCAGTCTATCTTGGCGAATTCACGTCTCATACTTTCAAAGTTACCTTTCTTTAAGTTCAGATCCCTTGTTTCTGAATTCATTATGTCACTCTCCATGCTAATGAAGAACTCAACCATATTATGGTCACTCTTGCCCAAGGGGACATGCACAACAAGACTGCTAACTAACCCTTCCTCGTTACTCTATACCCAGTCTAGAATAGCCTGCTCTCTCGTTGGTTCCTCTACATGTTGGTTTAGAAAACTATCCCGCATACATTACAAGAAATCGTCTTCCTCAGCACCCCTGCCAATTTGATTCACCCAATCTATATGTAGATTGAAGTCACCCATTATAACTGTTTTACCTTTGTTACACGCATTTCTAATTTCCTGTTTGATGCCATCCCCAACTCCACTACGACTGTTAGGTGGCCTGTACACAACTCCCACTAGCGTTTTCTGCCCCTTAGTGTTTCGCAGCTCTACCCATATCGATTCCACATCCTCTAAGCTAATGTCTTTCCTTTCTATTGCGTTAATCTCCTCTCTAACCAGCAACGCTACCCCACCTCCTTTACCTTTCTGTCTATCCCTCCTGAATATTGAATATCCCTGGATGTTCAGCTCCCAGCCTTGGTCACCCTGGAACCATTTCTCCGTGATTACATTGTAGCAAACACATTACTGTTATTTTGCTGACCAATGTAAACCAGTATATATATATTTAGTCAAAAAATATTTTTTAATACTTAAAATGGGGCGGTACGGTGGCACAGCAGTAGATTTGCTGCCTTACTGCGCTTGCAATGCCAGAGACCCGGGTCCGATCCTGACTACGGGCGCTTACTGTACAGAGTTTGTACATTCACCCTGGGACCGCATAGGTTTTTTCCGAAATATTCTGTTTCCTCCTACACTTAAGATGTACATGTTTGTTTAAAAAAAAAGATATGTCCCTGGTGTGGGTAGGATAGTGCTAATGTGTAGGTATGTTACAAAACTTACCTTCAGCGGCGCTGCAGTTCTGTCACTGGCCGGCGGCGGGGTTAAAGTGCGGTTTTCTCTTGCCATCCGGAATTATATTTTCTCGGAGTGCGAGCTTTTTCTGGAGATTCGTTCCGACTGCCGGTATGTGATTTTTAAATTTTTTTTTTAAATCGCCCAACTATTTCAGCGCTGCAGTAAAATAAAAATTAGCTCCTAATGCCGTGACCGCCGACAATGGGGACGGATTTTACGTAGGGGACAGGTAAATGAAAGCTGTTTAATTTTTCATATAAACTTGCTTGTTTAGATGACCTTAATCTACATTTCATGTTGCGAAACGGTGATTTATTCCCCATATGAACCGGCAGTATTTTTCCTGCCGATATGGGATTTAAATTCACCGCAACCGCAACGTTCCAATCCATCGCGTTCCATAAAATCCCACTCGCAAGCTGATTTAAATGGCCATTAATTTACGGGCATTAAACACTAAATTCCTTCAATTTGGCCAATATATGAATGACAATTAGATTTTAAAATCATGTTATCTTGTGAATTCTTGTGTGAATGTTATTTGGACACTTAGGCTTTTTAATTTTTTTTTAAATATTTTCTTAAGGAATGGATAGATGTTTAGATATAGTAATTGAATTTTGTAATTAGCTACAATTGGGTAACTAACTAATTATATGCTTTAATTTAAGGTCATCCAAGTAAGATTGTTTCATATTTGTTTCAGAATGCTTCAATCTATAATAATTGAACATTTCTTTCAGTTCTCTTAATTTTTAAGAAAGTTGTGGGCTTTTGACTGTCCTCGATCACAACATTTGTGTTAAGTCAATGGAAAAGCAATAGGGAACAAGATGCTAATTTCCTCTTGCCTGTGGACACTTGTTAATAAATAGCTCAAGATTGTATTCCATCTTGTGCATGTAATGGTTGATGCAGGGCCAGGATGGATGTTTCTGGTCGTTGGAGCAAGAAATCTATTTGAAAGTGTTGGATTTAAGAATATAACATTTTTAAGATCTGATGCATTGTCCTCCCCTCCCTAGATTTCTTATGGTATCAACCAGATGACATGGATTGTGCAACTTGTTAGCCATTCTATTTAATTAGCCAAAGACTCTCAGGTCGGTGAATATGGTTACATCATTGTTATTTCCGCATGCCTATACCAAAATTAGATGTGAAATACCTGGCACTAACGTGGCTTTGCATCTGGAAGCACAACAAAGGATCTACAAAAAAATTGTCTTAATAATAGCAAGTTTAAAAGTAGCCTAATAATAGAGGTGAAACCTACAGGTCTACATTTAGGTTACATTCCACAGAACATTTTTATGAAAAGTTAATTCTGGGAAGGTAAGTATTGAGGGAACTAATAATATTTCTCCACATGTCTTTTTTAGGTAGACTAGGAAAGCAGAAATAACTTAAATTGGAAATATCAGGTTCATGTTTTAAAATATGTTTTTCCAATCAGATTTCATTGTGATTACAATGGCAATATACTTATACTTACTTTCTGATACTCCTTTCAGATTTGCTCTTCACTCATTGATATATAGAGAATAAGAAAATGTGATGCACATAACATATTTCAAGAAAAAAAACTTTTTGGAGAAATTAATAGGTATCATTGACATTGACATTTTCCCTTTTTTTTACCATTTTGCAGAATGATATTTTGGCCAGGACTTTGAAAATAATGTATATTACATTGCTGTAACTCCCGATGAAATTCACTTTTCATCTGAGAAGGCAAGAGAAATCTTTTGTAAAAAGAAAATGGTTAGGCTATGAATACGACAAATAGTTTTATCTCGGATTATTCAATGTATTGTGTGCCCAATAATCTTTGGATCTGGCCATGACCTTTGCAACAAAGCAAAGTATTCCTTTCCCTCTTTAAAAATAAAGCGTTTCATGCACAAATAATATTTGACTGTATCTTGTTTTGGATTCCATTCACTTTCTTTAAGCCTTTGGTATTATATTAATATATTCTTGATTAGTACAGATATCAGAGTTTATGGGGTTAGAAGGGAGAGAGAGATCAGCCATGATTGAATAGCGGAGTAGACTAGATGGGCCGAATGGCCTAATTCTACTCCTATTCCTTATGACTTTATTTTGAAATTATAAATGATAACTGATTATGTATTGTAAATCACGCACATTGCAATGACACTGACCGATTGTGTACCCTAATTCTCTACAGTTATGGAGTGATTGCCAATGGCTGTGCAACCTGCCCAAAGCTGACATGTGAGCGTTCGGGTTGTGCAACTGAATTCTGTTACCACTGCAAACAACTCTGGCACCCGGATCAAACCTGCAGTGAAGCTCGTAAACAGAGAGATGTGTTTGTGGCTGGGATAGAAAAACACTCTACCTCTCTTATTCACAGCGAAGAAACTGACAACGGTAAGTGCTCACTGTACTGGAAGAAAAATGTTTAATTTGTTAATTTTCTCAGTGTTTCAAATAAGAAATATTTTGAAATTTATAACTTTCACATAATCATAAATAACTCCATGTCCATATTTGAAATACATGTGATTGTGATTATCAGAGGGATTCATTAACAAGGCAAGCTATTCCTGGTACATAGTTACCTGCTTTGCATCCATCATTTTAAATCTCTTTCTGGTTAGCTTCACTTAAATGTTATAACAAGCTGAACGGGTCGTGAACGTTGACGACAAATAAGATTATCATATTACCTCTTTCCAAAAATCTGCCAAGGAATCTCAGAGAGCAGTTATTGTTTAAACTGAAAACGCAGCAAGGTCATAATATGCTACATTCAGTTGAGTTTGTTAGTTTTAGAGATACAGCTTGGAAACAAGCACTTTAGACCACCATTGATCACCCTTTCACACTATTTCTATGTTATCCCACGTTCTCAGTTACACACTATAGGCCATTTACAGAGGCCAATTAACCTCACAACCCACATGTCTTTGTTCTTTTATATTTACTTTGAGTTTGACACGACACAGAGGCAACCTGCCCAGTTTAGATGCTACTTCAGAAAATCAAAGTCGGACGATAGCAATTTCTATGCAAAAATAATGAGAACATTTGACACAAGCAATACTTTTGTGGAATTTAATAACTTGTTTCTGCCTTGCATTGTACTGGAGTTGGTATAAAAGTGTAAAGAATGATAAATAGCAATGGCTAAATTCCATGTGAAATCAGTTATTATCTAAGCAGGAAAGTTTAATTTGTTTATTTTCATGTTAGAGTTAGAAACTGGATTTAGTGCGGAATTTTGAATAAATCAGTCATGTTCTTACCAAATGTCTTTAAAGTAATAATAGTTAACCTTCCTGTAGATGGGTGTAGTTTACAAATTATTTGATTGATGGTTTGAAATTAGATGTAGCAATGGAGACAGATTTAGTCAAAATTGTGCCATCATTGGATTAAGTTGGATTAAGTCATTAAATAGACTGATGGTCTTCAAGTTCCACATCTCATGTCAATACATCCTTGTATGTCTTGTTGTTGCCTTTACTTTACCTTCTCGTTGTGATGATGAATAGTTTTGACTAGCTGGTTTGATTCTGTCTCTCCTTGAGACACTATTCCTTTACCCTAACCCAATTGAATCTTCGCTTGAATGAATCTGCCAACGCTGCTTCTGATTTCCATTTTGATACAAGGCCTCAATGGAAACTAGGTGCAGTTCTGGTATTCCACTGCTATTAATGCTTAATGCTTGTTTATAACAAATTGATATAGAAATATAAACAAACAAGAAAGGTGGCTGAAATAAACTTTTTTTGGGACGTATAATCCCTATTTTTATATTAGTTCTTAAGTGATAGCAGCAGAAATTTGCCAATCGGCCCATCTGTACTTTTTTAATTTAAGTTAATGAACAGCCTGACAAACTCAAAACAAATAAAGGACATTCATGGTCCCAGGGAGATAAGAATAAATGCATCTCTTGGTGCAAGCAATTGACATAATGTTTCATAAATTCATATGATAGGAGCATAGAAATAAATAGGTGCAGGAGGAGGCCATTCATTGTGATCATGGCTGATCATCCACATCCTGGTTCTGGACTCCCCCAACATTGGGAACATTTTCCCATTTTTCCTGCATCTTGCCTGCCCAGTCCTTTTATAATGGTATAGGCTATTTGGCCCATCATATCTATTCCACCATTCAATCATGGCTGATCTATCTTTCCCTCCCAACCCCATTCTCCTGCATTCTTCCCATAACCCCTGGCACCCATACTAATCAAAAATGTATCTATCTCTGCCATAAAAATATCAATCGACTTGGCCTCCACATGCTTCAGTGGCAATGAATTCCACAGATTCACCACCCTCAAACTAAAGAAATTTCTCCTCATCTCCTTCCTAAAGGAACGTTGTTTTATCTGAGGCTATGACCTCTAGTCTTAGACTCTCCCACTAGTGAAACATCCTCTCCACATCCACTCTATCCAGACATAACTGAAAAGAGAAAGACATTTATGAAATTAAAGAATATTAAAGTTTATATTCATGTTAATATTTTATTGGAAAATAGTATATGTAAATATAAATACTTTTGCTCCAATTTGGGTTTTTTCACTTGCTTGTATTTAAGGACGAAAAGTTTCAATGTTTGTCCACTCAATCTTGAGCAGTGACCCATACTTCAGCCAGCCCATGTTTATAACTATTTGAGATGTGCAAAGTTTTTTCGGGTCTATGTCAATTGTAAAATGCATCGAGTGATGATGCCCACCTTGTATCAGGCAAAAAAAAATTAATGGTACAACCAGGCACGTGCCGTGAGTAATTACTCAGGGTAGGCAGTCAGCCGGCTTTAAAAAAAAACTTAAACCGTGCATGCGCAGATTGTTTTCTTCGTAAAAAATAAAAAATAAGTAACAATTCAATTTTCCCAAGGCTTCTCAATCTCCTTCATTTTTAAATTACTGAATGGGTGGGGGACGGAGGATGAAGGCAGGTGGAGAGATGGTGGGAAAAACGGGAGCACGGGACGTTGAATCAGTTGTCATCTTATTGAATGACAATACTAATTCAAGGGTTACACAAAAAGCTGGAGAAACTCAGCGGGTGCAGCAGCATCTAAGGAGCGAAGGAGATAGGCAACGTTTCGGGTCGAGACCCTTCTTCAGACTGGTCAGGGATCAGAGAAACGAGAGATATAGACGGTTAGTTGCACTAGCTTCTCATTTTCACACCACAAACAGCTTACAATGGCTTGTTCCCTTTATCATCGATACTTTTTTGCATATCTTTCATTCATTGTTCTTTATCTCTCCACATCACCGTCTGTATCTCTCGTTTCCCTGATCCCTGACCAGTCTGAAGAAGGGTCTCGACCCGAAACGTCGCCTATCTCCTTCGCTCCTTAGATGCTGCTGCACCCGCTGAGTTTCTCCAGCTTTTTGTGTAACCCTCGATTCTCCAGCATCTGCAGTTCCTTCTTTAATACTAATTCAAGGGTCCATTTGGAGGGAGAGTTCCTTTCACAGCGTGTGGAGGGTCTGTGCCAGGGGTTAAAGATGCGGGGAGTCAAAGTCAAAGTATCCTTTATTGTCATTCAGACCTTTCGGTCTGATCAAAATTTCATTGCGTTCAGGAGTGGGCAGGGGTGGCAGGAGTGGCATTGAGGGCAGGAGTGTTGAGAAGGAGGGGGTCAGAGATCATATCAGTAACTCACCGCTGCCGCAGCTCTCCGGGCACGGACAGCAGAACTGGCCGCCACTTCCGGGGATAGAAGCAGCTCGGGTGTGAGCGGCCGCCGGGACCCGACAGCAGAACCGGCTGCCACTTCAGCACCTTATGCCGGCCCGCTCACCTCTAGCAGTGCTCTTCGTCTGAACATCTCTCACCTGCCGCTCGCTGGCTTCGCTCATGTCAACCGCTTCCCGCAAATCCTTAAATTCCCACAGCCAAGTAACCTCAACTGGTCCCGTGAGCACGCTGTCAGAATTGAAAGATTTGCGGGAAGCCGGCCGGTGAGCGGCAGGTGAGAGATGTTCTGACGGAGAGCACTGCCAGAGGTGAGTGGAGACCAGCAGAAGGGGCTGAAGTGGCAGCCGCTTCTGCTGTCGGGTCCCGGCGGCCGCTCAAAGTCAGTCACCCGAGCTGCTTCCTTCCGTGCTCGGAGCGCTGCGGCAGCCACCCAAACTAATTCACTCCCCGGCCACAATAAAACCGTGCAGCAATTACAGCACGGAAACAGGCCATCTTGGCCCTTTTACTCCGTGCCGAACACTTACTCTCACCTAGTCCCATCTACCTGCACTCAGACCGGAGCGTGGCAAGTGGGTTACTGACCCCAATCCCCTCCTTCACAACGCCAGACTCCCCAAACACTCTGAACGGAGCTCTTCCCCCCCACCCCGGGAAATACAGTATTTATAAAAGTTAAGCACCAAGAAATGCACTTACCACGTTATTGGTACATTAAGTCCATTCTTCCCTCTTTGTTTCCTGAGATACTATTAAAATAATGGCAATCCATATTTGAAAATCCCACCAAGAAACTCGCGCTGTGCATGCGCAGTATACTGCTGCGCCTGCGCAGTGCTGCAAAGGCAGAATTTCTGCTGCCTTCAGCTCCACTTGAAATTGACGGCTTCAGGCAGCGCTGACAGCACGTGGGCTGCACAGACCTTCGCGTGTTACAAGTGCTGCGGATGAAAGGCACGGAGAATTATGCCTACCTAGGAGATCGATCTCTTAGATAGGCATAATTCTCCCATGCCTTTACTATTTATATTTAATAATTGCCATTTCATCATTTTAGTCAGGGTAGGCAGTGCCTACCTTGCCTACCCCTGACGGCACAGTGCCTTGTACAAACACAACTTAACAGGATCTCCTCTTTCGGAGTTAAAAGTAAATTGAGTTTTATTAGACTTTAGAGATACAGTGTGGAAGCAGGCCCTTCGGCCCACCAAGTTTGCGCCGTCCAGTGATCATCCCGTACACTAACACGATCTGACATACGAGGGACAATTTTACAAGTTACCGAAGCCAACTAACCAACAAACCTGTACTTTTGGAGTGTGGGAGGAAACCGGAGCACCCGGAGAAAACCCACGTCACAGGGAGACCGTACAAATTCCGTACAAACAGCACCCGTAGTCGGGATCGAACCTGGGTCTTTGGCGCTGTATGGCGGCAACTCTAACGCTGCCCCACTGTGCAGCCCTTGCTCTATTGGTCTAAGATTTCTTGGCTGCCTGCTATTAT
Source organism: Okamejei kenojei (assembly GCA_035221665.1). Taxonomy (NCBI): domain Eukaryota; kingdom Metazoa; phylum Chordata; class Chondrichthyes; order Rajiformes; family Rajidae; genus Okamejei; species Okamejei kenojei. The sequence goes on from CM069135.1 coordinate 94,440,893, forward strand.
TTGCACTCCATAATTAAGTTATAACAACCATGCATTACATTTCTAAAATGGTAAATTCAAATATTCACTTGCTTGACTCATGGTGACCAAACTTTTGTCTCAATGGTGCTTTAGATATACTGGAGGCAGTTCGATCGTTAAATATTGAATTGACTGCTTAAATTTGTCACAATTTTTAGAATGTTACTAGACCAAGTGTTACTAGTTCCCCAATGCAACCTGTTTCCCCCGATGCAATATTCCACCACTCACCTGTTCCCCCAACGCAACCCGTTCCCCAATGCAATATTCCACCACGCACCCATAGCCCCTCTTCCTCCGTCTTTTGAAACTTTAAAAAAATGCAACCACTTGCTGCCTGGACTTTTAAAATAATTCCAATTCCACTTCCCCTGCCTAACCCAGCACTCCCTCCCCATCCTGTTCAGCCTCGCTCTGCCCCCTCCCTCCCTGTCCAGCCTACTCTGCCCCCTCCCCTCCTGTCCAGCCTACTCTGCCCCCTCCCCTCCAGCCTGTTCAGCCTCACTGTGCCCCCTCCCCTCCTGTTCAGCCTACTCTGCCCCCTCCCTCCTGTCCAGCCTACTCTGCCCCCTCCCCTCCTGTTCAGCCTCACTGTGCCCCTCCCCCTCCTGTTCAGCCTCACTGTGCCCCCTCCCCTCCTGTTCAGCCTCACTCTGCCCTCTCCCCTCCTGTCCAGCTCACTCTGCCCCCTCCCCTCCTGTTCAGCCTCACTGTGCAGCGACTAAGTGTTCTATGATTGCAACATTGTTGCAAATGAGATCCCATTGTGACATCATAGCTGTAACTGCCAGCAACTGGCACAGAAGTGTTGAAGTGATTCTCAAACTGGATTTTGTAAACTTAAGAATGTGATAACTTGTAAAATATAATATCAATCTGAAAGAAACTTGTTGAAAACACACGACAGGACAATTGTGAGTGTGAGATATGCAATGTGCTCACAATCACAACTCAACGACTAAATCTTGGAAGCAAGAGATTCTTTATTATTTTACGAGTCTGCAGAACCGGGTGCCTCTCCAAGTTGAGACACACCGAAGTCAGAAAAGTCATCCCCCTTTATACACACAATTCTACATCCAACCTCCCCTCCGGACCCTTCTCCAATCAGGGTCTGAGGTGCACAATCTGTAGGTACATCCCCCAGTACCTCCCACATCATACATCGCATGTTCATGGTAATGAGCAGTTTCTTGACCAGGGGTGTGTTGTAATATTCATTTATTTTATTAAGCATGCTCAATTGTTCATGACCTATCATAGTTTTACTCACCTCCAAGTGAACCCCCTCAGTTCTCCTATAGCTAAGCTATAGTGACAAGGGTCCCATCTATCACTCCATTCTACTGATAGGGATCTATCTACATCACTCCCTTTTACCGCTATACAATGCTATCACTTCTTACTCAAGGATGGGTCTGGTAACTTTTATACACAGCTGTGTCAGAACCCTCTCCCTGGCCCCTATCAGTTGAATCCTCTTTAAAGCTCCTTACTATAGTGGGGTTTAATCACTTTATCCCTCACATGAGTAAGGCAGTGCAAAAAGTTTAGGGCTATCGTGTGCCGTTTTGGCGTAATTTCAGGATCTCACACACACGCATGCATACATGCAAACAAGATGAGAGTTTTAGTAATATACACCAGACCAAGTGGGACCTATTATGCCCCATTCCTTCAACGCAATAATCCATCACTCACCTGTTCCCCCAACTGCGCAGGAGTGGCTGACGTTTTTAAAGTTTAAAATGGCAACAGCTTGTAAAATATAAGATCAATGTGAATGCATCTCCCTTTTCAGTCCCTATTCCCCTCCTCCCTCCACCAACCCTCCTCTGCTTCCTCCCCTCACATCCTCCCTACCCTCTCCCCCTCCCCTCCTCCATTACCTCGCCATCTCTCTTCCTACCCTATCGTCCTCCATTCTCCCTCATCCCCAGCACTCCCTACCCCTCCTCTTCACCCTCCCTGTGTGTGTGTCTCTGGCTCTCTGGCTCTCTGGCTCTCTGGCTCTCTGGCTCTCTGGCTCTCTGGCTCTCTGTCTCTCTGTCTCTCTGTCTCTCTGTCTCTCTGTCTCTCGTCTCTCTGTCTCTCTGTCTCTCTGTCTCTCTGTCTCTCTGTCTCTCTGTCTCTCTGTCTCTCTGTCTCTCTGTCTCTCTGTCTCTCTGTCTCTCTGTCTCTCTGTCTCTCTCTGTGTCTCTGTGTCTCTGTCTCTGTCTCTGTCTCTGTCTCTGTCTCTGTCTCTGTCTCTGTCTCTGTCTCTGTCTCTGTCTCTGTCTCTGTCTCTGTCTCTGTCTCTGTCTCTGTCTCTGTCTCTGTCTCTGTCTCTGTCTCTGTCTCTGTCTCTGTCTCTGTCTCTCTCGGTCTCTCTCTCTGTCTCTCTCTGTCTCTCTCTCTTCTCTCTCTCTCTGTCTCTCTCTCTGTCTCTCTCTCTCTCGTCCTCTCTCTCTCTTTGTCTCTCTCTCTCTCTCACTCTCAATTTTTTTTAAATTTCAATTAAAAAAAAAAGTTATTGGCATGATAAAATACATTGTTATATTGCCAAAGTATAAAACATAACATACATATTGAAAATGCATAAGTATAAATACAAGTATACAGTGCATTGATAGATATGTCCCTGTACATATACTCGTAATAGGCCTATAGCCCTTTATTGATTGCTACACGTTCTTGCAGCTGTAAGCAGTACAACAGAATAGCAAGTTTAGCAATTCAATATTTATTTCTTAGTGTCAGTTAACATCAATTAGTGTGTGCGTGCATATTGGTCATTCACTGTCTCTCAGGTTATGGCATGCTGTTACGTATTGTGCACCAAGATGTGCCGTATTTCCTTCACCAAGGATTATTCTTAGTTTTGATGTATCATCTAGTTCTTTAAAATCAGGCGTTGCCAGACTGAGTTTATCAAAGTAAGTTTTCCTTGTTTTGTCAAATGTTTTGCATTTTAGGAGGAAGTCCTCTGTTTCAACCTCATCTGTCAAACTGTGGCCGCATATTCTATTTTCTCTTGGTTGCCAGAATCTCTTCTGTCTTCCTTTTTCAACTGCCAAATAGTGGTCACTTAACCTGTATTTGGTGAGGGTCTGTCTCTGCTTTATGTCTCTAACAGTCGAGAGATAGTCTGCCAATTTATAATCTCTCTTTAGGGCATGGTAACATTCTAATCTGTTTTGGCTTTTGGTTTCTTTAACCCAATGTTCCAAATACGTTTCTTTACATTGTTGGATAATTTGGTTCAGTCTAACTGGTGATTGGGGATCAGTATTGATCTGAGACTGGTCAGGATTTAACTGGATAGAGTTTAACTGAATAGGGGTAGTTAGTCTCAGTGCCAACTGATACAGTGAACTCTTGTCTGGGCTCCCCTCTTGTGTTTGAAGAGCTTTAAACTGGAGGGTATCTGGGGGGGCTAGATATAAGGTGATTCCAAAAATTTCATGCTCTTTTCTGGGTATTTATTATCAGTGGGTATCTGCCTAATTCTGCCCTACATGCGTTTATTGGTGTTTTCCTTTGGATACGGAGGATGTTACGACAAAATTCCACATGCAGGGCCTCCGTTGTATGTTTTTCCCATTAACTATAACTATGGTGACTGAGTGGACCCCATAAAGTGCAATAGGCTGGATTACACTGTCAAATATTTTAAGCCAGATTTTAATTGGGGTTTGGATGTTGTAGAATCTTCTTTTTATTGCATACAGAGCTCTTCGAGCTTTCTCTTTTAGTGCATTCACTGCCATATTGTAGCTCCCTGATGCTGCAACAGTTAGACCAAGGTAAGTATAGCTCATAGTGTGTTCGATAATAATACCATTGAGAGTAAATTTGTATTTATCTTCCTGACATCTGGGTCTTTTCTGAAAAATCATGATTTTGGTTTTCTTTAGATTTACTGCCAGGGCCCAATTTTGGCAGTACTCATCAAGTAGGTCCAACTGTTGCTGCAGTCCCTGTTCTGTGGGGAACAGCAGAACCAAGTCATCCACATAAAACTGGGATTTTACCTCTCCATGCAGAAGATAGAGGCCCGGCGCTGTGCTCTGGTCCAACTTTACTGCCAAATCGTTGATATATACATTAAACAGTGTCGGGCTCAGATTGCAGCCTTGCCGGATGCCTCTTCTCTGGGCGAATAGATCAGTGCATTTGTCCCCAATTTTAACGCCACATTTATTATTCAGATACATTGATTTGATAAGGTCATATACCTTTCCTCCTATACCACAACAGAGGAATTTGTAATAGAGCTCTTCATGCCAAATAGAGTCAAATGCTTTCTCCAAGTCAATAAAACAGGCAAATATTTTTCCATTTTTTGCTTGGTGTACATGTTTTTCAATGAGAGTGGAGGGTATAAATGTGGTCAGTGGTACGGTGTTTTGGGAGGAAGCCAATTTGGTTTTTACTGAGAATGTTGTATTTGTTAAGGAAATCCTGCATTCTGTTATTTATGATACTGCAGAATAACTTCCCTAGGCAGCTACTGACACAGGTGCCACGATAATTATTTGGGTCTAATTTGTTTCCACTCTTATAAATGGGTGAAATAAGCCCTTGACACGAAATATCAGGGAAATAACCTGAACGTAGTGTGATGTTGAACAGCCTAAACACTATGTCCTGCATCTCCGGAGTGCTGTACTTGAGCATTTCATTTTTAATGCTGTCTGGCCCACAGGCTTTCTTTGAGTGGAGAGATTTTATTTTTATGGTCAATTCTTCTAAAGTAATTGGGAAATCAAGAGGGTTTTGATAATCTTTAATTATTGTTTCTAGTGTTTGGAGTTTTTCTTTGATATGAGAATAATTTGAGTTTATTTTATTTATTGGGATGTCTTTTATATAGATTTTTGAAATGTGCGCTCCAGATATCACCATCTTGAATTGGTAATGTTTGTAGTTTTGTTGTGCTCAGGTTATTCCACTTATCCCAAAATTGGTTTTGATTTATGGAATTTTCAATTTCTTCAAGTCTTTTATGAGTGTAATTTTGTCTTTTGTTCCTAATAGTGTGTTTATACCTTTTAAGAGTTTCATTATATCTAATACATAAGTCTGGATTGTTTGGTTGACGGTGTTTTTGGTTCGATATTTTCCCCAGATCTTTTCTGACACTTTGACACTCATGGTCGAACCATTTTTCATGGTTGTGTTTTTTGATAATTTTTCTCTTCTGTTTCACGAGGTCAGCTTTGATAGCTGTCTTGTGAAAGATCATATTAATGTCATTTATAGCCATGTTTATACCATCTCTAGTAGTCTCGTATGGGTTTGTCTTGAATTTCAGTATTTTATTTGTGAGATCAGGTGTGTTCAGGGCCATGATTAATTTTTCTCCACTATCTAAAGCCCATCTGTTTTAGTTTATACAGCTTACTGGGTTCCTTTTTTACGTCTTTAGTTTGAACAGGATATTTTAGGTACACATTGATTTGACTATGGTCTGAAAGAGGTGACTGCTGCCTAACAGTGAATGCACTGATAGTGCAGGGGTCTATGTCAGTAATTGCGTAGTGTACCGCACTAGACCCAAGAACTGAGGAATATGTAAACCTTCCCAGCGAGTCCCCTCTGAGCCTGCCATTAACTATGTGCAGGCCCAAGGCTCGACAGAGATGCACTACCTCTCTACCACTTTTATTTATTTCACAGTCAAGGTTGTTCCGGTTAATGATAGTTGGTGTGACACACAAAGGGGTTTGACCGAACACATGGTTGTTGCCCTGTGGGTCTATGGAATCGGGTACACATCCGGTCCTTGCATTCAGGTCTCCACATAGTAGCACATTTCCCTGGGCCTGGAAATGATTGATTTCCATGTGGAGAGTTTCAAATATATCCTCTTTAAAATATGGCGATTCTATTGGGTGTATGTAGGCAGCACATAGATATATATAATTTCCAATTATTCCAATTGTTTTATCTAGTTTCAACCATACATGTGATTTCCCCTGTTTTATTGATGTAATGTGACTGTCTAGTTCTTCTTAGTACTACACCAAGACCCCCCCCGGAGGTTCTGCCCTTATTTTTATCAGTAGTTTTTACTGAGGGCACCATGACTTCACGGTACCCTGAGAGGCAGTGAATGGGCGTATCCTTTCGGTACCATGTTTCTGTTAATATCATTATATCGGTGTCTTCTATAGACTTTAGGAACTCAGGGTTCCCAGTCTTCATCCTGAAGGTGGAAGAGTAGAGACCCTGGATATTCCAGCAGCCTATATGAAATGAACTCATTTATTTTGTATTTATATTCTTTTCTTTTTTAATTTAAATAAAACCTATTTTGAGGGACAGGTGCGAAAACACTATTCTTTTCTATAATTGGGGAACGTTAGGTAAAGATTTGTGTGCCATGGTAAGGCAGACTCGTACTGCCACCTAGTAATAATAACTATAAATAATAGCAATATTAATAGTAATATTCTCTCTCCCTCTCCCTCTCCCTCTCCAATTCAATTTAAAACTTTATTGGCATGATAAAATACATCGTTATATTGCCAAAGTATAAAACATCACATACATATTTAACATGCATAAGTATCATTACAAGTATACAGTGCATTGATAGATATGCCCCTGTACATAAACTCGCAATAGGCCTATAGCCCTTTATTGATTGCTGCACGTTCTTGCAGCTGTAAGCAGTACAACAGAATAGCAAGTTTAGCAATTCAATATTTATTTCTTAGTGTCAGTTAACATTAATTAGTGTGTGCGTGCATATTGGTCATTCACCATCTCTCAGGTTATGGCATGCTGTTACGTATTGTGCACCAAGATGTGCCGTATTTCCTTCACCAAGGATTATTCTTAGTTTTGATGTATCATCTAGTTCTTTAAAATCAGGGGTTGCCAGACTGAGTTTGTCAAAGTAAGTTTTCCTTGTTTTGTCAATTTTTTGCATTTTAGGAGGAAGTCCTCTGTTTCAACCTCATCTGTCAAACTGTGGCCGCATATTCTATTTTCTCTTGGTTGCCAGAATCTCTTCTGTCTTCCTTTTTCAACTGCCAAATAGTGGTCACTTAACCTGCATTTGGTGAGGGTCTGTCTCTGCTTTATGTCTCTAACAGTTGAGAGATAGTCTGCCAATTTATAATCTCTTTTTAGGGCACTGTAACATTCTAATCTGCTTTGGCATTTGGTTTCTTTAACCCAATGTTCCAAATACGTTTCTTTACATTGTTGGATAATTTGGTTCACTCTAACTGGTGATTGGGGATCAGTATTGATCTGAGGCTGGTCAGGATCTCTGCTCTCTCTCTCTCTCTCTCTCTCTCTCTGTCTGTCTCTGACTCTCTCTCTATCTATCTGTCCCCCTCTCTCTGTCTCTCTCTCTCTCTCTCTCTCTCTGTCTCTCTCTGTCTGTCTTTTTTGCAGCTGTAAGCAGCACAACAGAATAGCGTCTCTGTCTCTGTCTCTGTCTCTGTCTCTGTCTCTGTCTCTGTCTCTGTCTCTGTCTCTGTCTCTGTCTCTGTCTCTGTCTCTGTCTCTGTCTCTGTCTCTGTCTCTGTCTCTGTCTCTGTCTCTGTCTCTGTCTCTGTCTCTGTGTGCAGAGAGAGAGGGCAGAGAGATAGAGAGGGGAGAGAGAGAGCAGGAGAGTGGGAAGAGAGAGAGAGAGAGAGAGGGCAAAGAGAGAGACGGGGCAGAGGCAGAGAGAGAGAGAGTTTTGGCGCCTTTCACGCGGGCAGCTACTCAGGCCCGGTCGCCGGGCTTGGCCTGCAACAGAGAGGGGGGCAGAGAAAGAGGGAGGGGCAGAGAGAGGGGGCGGAGAGTGAGGAAGGGGGGTCAGGGGGGCGATGTCACTCGAAGCACGTGGAAGATTCTGTGTGAGACGGGCAGTCCCATTGTGACATCATCAGCAAGAGCTGCTCGTGTAAATTAAAAGCTTTTTGATAGTTTTAAACATTTTGAGTAATGTGGAGAAACAAAGCATGACATTTTCAGATAAGGTGATTTTGGACAACGGGAAAATGTCAACTGGAATATGTAAATATTTTATTGTTACCACGTAGCAGTTGGGGGGGCGGCGGCCTGCGGTGTCACACATACACTAACCACCACCCCACACACACACACACACTAACACCCCCCCCTTGATATTATATTAATATTATTAATTCGCTCTTTTTACCCCATCCCCCACCCTATCCACTCACGCATAGCCCCCAACTCGCATCCGCGGCTAGAGAGGGAGGGGGGCAGAGAGAGAGAGTGGGCAGAGAGAGAGGGGGTAGAAAGAGAGAGGGGGCGGAGACAGAGAGATGGCAGAGACAGGGAGAGGGCAGAGATGGGGAGAGGCCAGAGACAGGGTGAGGGCTGGTTCCCGAACGCAATACTCCACTATTCACACATAGATCCCAATGCTCGCCACCATCTAGAGACGGAGAGGGGGGGTGGCAGTGACGGGGGGGGGGGGGGGGGGGGAGGCGATGGGGGGCAGAGATGGAGGGGGGGCAGAGACAGGGGGGGTGCAGAGTCGGCACCAACACTTATTTTTCATTGGGGGTTACACAAAAGACTACACAAAAGGCCAGCATCTGCAGTTCCTTCTTTAACACTGATTTTTCATTGATGGGAAGAATCCTCTGCACCTGATGAGCGGAGGGGGACTGAGTAAGATGGCCAAAAATCACAACCGTAAGTGGAAGCTTTATCTAAAGTCAATATACAGTGCAAACAGGAAGACTGAAGAAGGATTTTGGCCCGAAACGTTGCCTATCTCCTTCGCTCCATAGATGCTGCTGCACCCGCTGAGTTTCTCCAGCATTTTGTGTACCCGCAAACAGAAGTTGTCAAGTTTCCACCACCAACAGCCATTCGCTGTGCTTCACTGCAAACCAACCACCACCAACAGCATTTGCAGTGCTTCACTTCAAACCAACCTCCACCAACAGCCATTTGCAGTGCTTCACTTCGAACCAACCACCACCAACAGCCATTTGCAGTGCTTCAAAGCAAACACCACCAACAGCCATTTGCTGTGCTTCACTTCGAATCAACCACCACCACCAGCCATTTGCTGTGCTTCACTTCGAGCCAATCACCACCAACAGTCATTTGCTGTGCTTCACTTCGAACCAACCACATTTTCATTTTCAAACCACATTAAGGGCACTTAAGGTCAGTAAAACCACACTCACAGTTTAGTAGACATGTGTTCAGTGTTATTCTTCTCGCTCCCCCATCTTGCAGAGACTGACTGAGGCACTCAACACATCCGGGTTTTATAGTGCCTCCGGAAGGAGCGTGGCCTTCAGGAGAGAGAATCTCAACATTTTTTAAACACTAATAATTATTTTATTTTTCATCGATGGGAAAAATCCTCGTCCTGCACAGCGGAGAGGGACTCTGAGTAAGATGGTCAAAAATCACAGCCGTAAGTCGCAGCATTTTTTCTAACAATCAATATACAGAACAGGAAGTGGTCAAGATCAGACTTTTAGTAATATAGAGAGAGAGAGACACACACACACACACACACACACACACACACACACACACACACACACACACACACACACACACACACACACACACACACACACACAGAGAGACACGCACAGAGAGACACACATGCACAGAGAGAGACAGAGAGAGACACACACAGAAAGAGAGACAGAGAGAGAGAGAGAGAGACAGAGAGAGAGAGAGAGACACACACACACACACACACACAGACACACACACACACACACACACACACACACACACACACACACACACACACACACACACAGAGACACACACACACAGATACATATACATATATATACACACACACATACATATATATGTGTGTGTGTATATGTATGATATTGGTTTTCATACCATGAAACTAAGAAAAGGATGTCTACGATTAAAGAATAGAAATGGCTGTAAGGAACAGTGTACAAACTAAAAAATTATGAATGTAGACCGTCCCTGGGTTACAAAAACATCCAACTTATGGACACCACTATTCACGGACGAGTTCCCATAATATCATTAAATTCTAAAGTATATGTAGGCACATATGTTTGTTCCTACAAACATTAGAAACATAGAAAATAGGTGCAGGTGTAGGCAATTTGAGCCAGCACCGCCATTCAAAGTGATCGTGGTTGATCAATACCCCATTCCTGCTTTCTCGCCCTATCCCTTGATTCCGTTAGCCCCAAGAACTAAATCTAACAGACGCAGCGGAGAAGGCCACAAGATGGCTCTGGATCAGGAGAGAAGGTCCATGGGGAGGAGCGACTGCCACCTGAACACGTCGTGGTCTGATCAACCACGGCTGAGTCGCCTGGGTGAGGGTGTCTGATGTTGAAAGACCCGAAACACCCAATGACCCCAGGTTACATCACTGATGATGTGTTCAGGAGCATCAATAGATGTATTTTATTAATAACTCTCTTTTGAATACATCCAGTGAATTGGCCTCCACTGCCTTCTGTGGCGGAGAATTCCATAGATTCACAACGCTCTGGGTGAAAAAGTTTTTCCTTATCAGTCCTAAATGGCCTACCCCTTATTCTTAGGATTATTATTAGATTATTATTATTATTGGAACTACTTATCTCTCCCCTTTTAATAATTGCACTTGTGATCTTGTGTGTCATTCACATAAATATTATGGTGATACATGATTGAATGCATCAATATATGTACTTATATTACAACATAATATGCATGTTGTAATACATATTACAATATTGTGGTAAGATGTGGAGATGTGGTTAACATATTGGGTTATTTTTGTACATTTTCCAAGTTATAGACAAAATTGACTTCCAGTTATATTGTTCCTGATTACAGAAGGCGACCATTAGATCAATATTGCACTTTTGAAAGCACTGTCCATTTAATCTCATTCCTTTTTCTTTCCTATAGGCCTGCAAATGTTTCCTTTCTGGGTATGTATCCAGTTCCCTTTTGAACTTCACAAGTTCACTTCACAGAATGCATTGGCTGAAAGGGTTGCCATCACAACCCTTTCAGCCAATGCATTCTCATAACAAAATATTATTTATTTTATTTTGTCTAACCCATTTGCTGTAAATCTTAATGTTCTGTTTATAGTTTCACTTTATTTGGTCTAACAAAAGCCATCATAATTTTGACCACACGTATTATGTTACACTGGTGCAAAAAAATGTCAAGCCCAGTCTCTTCACATAACTGAAAAGCAGCACTTTTGTTACCATTCCAGTAAATCCAGCTCGTTTTATTTACTATTTGGGTAATTTGCGTGTAGGTACCAGCATGAATGCTTTAAAACCCTTTGGAGACTTGTCATCAATTTAATTATCTTGTATTTTTCACAAATTGTATCACTTTTTTTGGTCCAGCAAACTTGGTCATGACTGTTTACAGCATATTTTGTATACTTGGGTACTCAAAATTCTAAATTATAATAATTATCCGGGTGATGTACCGACCAGAGTTGTGGGTACTTGCTATTAGCACTTATCTGCCTAGAAGAGAAATCCTGGTTTTCCATACAGAACACAGTACAAACGCAATTGTTTGGACCAACTTTACATCAAAACCAGGAGTGAACCAAGGATTAACGTATGCCTGGCTGTTCAAGAGCTCCTAGGTACAAATATCATACAGCTTATAAATTAATACGAAAAAATCTATGGTAGTAGATGTTAAATATTCTTTTTTGACCTGAACTGCTTTCGGGCAAGAAAATTGCAAAAGTGAATGATAAAAATGGGAAATATTGGTTTAAAACTAATCGACCATCAGTAGATAGCAACAGAGTTCACTCTGCAGGAGTTTGCATATGGCAATATATAACCATTATCTAGAAGTAAAACACCCAAAGACAATTGAAGACAGTCGGAAGAAGGGTCTCAACCCAAAACATCACACATTCCTTCTCTCCAGAGATGCTGCCTGTCTCGCTGAGTTACTCCAGCATTTTGTGTCTATCTTCGATTTAAACCAGCATCTGCAGTTCTCTCCAAAACCCGAAGACAATAGTATTTTAATTAATTTAAGATCTTTTAAATTTGGATATGAGATCAAATTTTGGAAAAGGAGCTCGCAGGGCCAAGTATTGGCATGAAGCCGTTTAATTAGCACATTTTAATGAAATTAATCATCCTGAAATTTTTGGCATAAGAGATGCATTTTTGATGTATTATATCATTTGCAGTGACATATTTCGCTGATTATAGTGGTTTATTCATTTAATATGCTTTGTATGAACAAATGAAAATCTGTGATCTTCTGGATTTGTTCTGCACTTGCTGTTTTTCAGAATATCTTCAGTTTAGGAAATTAACTTTTCTGCTAATTCAGTCAAATAAGGGTTTGATGTATTTGAACATTTTATTGTTAAAACCTTTTCAAAGAAGTGAGACAAAAAAAAGCAACATCTTAGAATGCTAATTGTAGCAATATGCACATTATCACTAATAGTCAAAAAAGATCAGATTTTGCCAAACTTTTATACTCAAAATTCTAAATGTGCAATAATTAACTTGATTGAGAAACCAGAAGCTGTAGTTCTCACAGTCTGTATGTCAATTAAGAAGCAATTTATGTCCATTGAATGTTTGCATCAGTGGCATGATGTTGAAATGAAGTATGAAAAACGTTATTCCCTAGTATATACCTTGCATATCTAGTATCTTTCAAAATAGTCATAGTAACTTAAATTTATTGCATTTTCCTTATGCTATTTAAAAGATGTTCCATTTCTCTTTAAATCATGTGCACACTTTACATTTCTTTATATTCACAAGGTATGGAAGTTGTCAACTTGTTTACAGGTTTAAAAACATCAACGGAAATACCAGAAACTTTTGAGCTCTGCTGCCAAATGGGGACAGAAAGTTACATGGCAAAAGATGTCATCTCATAATATTCCCTCTTCACAATGGGCTCACTTACACAGGCTAGACTACAGTTTCCATGAGCAGAATAGGTATTATGTTAACTGAAATCTGCATGATTAGTATCTGCCAAGTACAACTTGAGCCTGGCCATGTCTAAAAGTTATACTCTGCATCATGTTAAGTGATATACTGAAACATTTGTGGAATGCCCACCATCTGAACTTGTCAACACGAGGGTGGATAACAATGCCTCTCCCCAACAAAATACAGACTAAAGGGGCTGTCCCACTTCCACGACCTAATTCATGACCTTTTTTACTTGTGGACATTTTTCATCAGGCTATAAGAACTCCCCGATGCCACGAGTACCTACGACCAACCTACGACCTCCTATGACCTCGTGACGACCATGCTGCGAGTATGAGTCAAGGGCAAATTTGGCAGAGGTCGTGAATTAGGCTCTGAAAGTGGGACAGGCCCTTTAAATTAATTGTACACTAGTACTATAATTAATAAAATTAATGGTACAGTGCTACTGTAATAGTACTATAAGCAAACTTGCATTTTATACAAGTGAGGCTGACTGTTTTAAAACAATATTTGCACTTACAAGTCCTCTCAGTAAGATATTTAGAACGCTGTCTGCACTGGTAAATACCTATAATTATTTTTTTCTTAATTCCTGTTATCCCATGTATGTATAGAGACTTGGTGAAATAGAAGACTGAAGTAATCAAGAGGATCCCTGGATCTTGAGTAAATTTTCCTTTTTAAATAACATTCAAACACAATTCTTGATTATATCACACATCCGTTTTGATTTCATTCAGCGGCATCTAAAGATGCCTCACTCTGACAGTGATCCTAAATTACCTTTTCTGATGATTGTCAACTCTCTTTCCCAGCAATCTTGAGTAATAAATTGGAAATCACTGAGGTATCGAATAAATTGGATCACTAATGGCAAGCTCAGTACATTAACGCCTTTCAAATCTTTTGTTGCAGCCATCAAAAATATTGCCTTAAATGATGTCTGAATAAAATATATTTGTTCTCTTAAGCAAGATGTCTCCTCCGTTCTTGAAAGTGGAGTTAGAATGGGAGTGGGGAACAATCTCTATTTTGACTTTGACTATTTTACTTTATAATTTATAAAGACTAGAAAAATATCTGACATTTGTAAAATGCGCCGCTCCATCATCCGAAATGTGGCTCTGGGGAAGAAGTCCTCTCAAATCTTAGTCATGTATCATTCTTTATGAAAGAACCTGAAAAGTGTTTCATTTAACTCCCTGGGATGTCAGAATAGAGCATGAATATTTCCATTGTAAGATATATCAGTGGGTAAATCCTTAGCTGAAATTCAACGTAGAGCTTCTGCTCTGCAGGGTAAATTGAAGTTTTGCCCAAACCAAGAAATGCCCTGCCTGCTTAAATGTTACACAAACAGCATACTGCTGCAGTTGGCAATCTGAAATGGAAACTACTAGAAATGGTCATGCAGTTGAGCAGCATTGGAGGAGAGAGAAACAATTAATGTTTCAGGTTGACGATCTTGCATCAAAAGTGCAAAACCTTCGGGAAAACAAGTTGGGGAGGAATGTGGGATGGGGTAGAGAGAATGAAAGGGAAGGTCTATGAGAGGGTGGAGAGAAGAAAAAAATGAATGACACAAGTGGTTGAAGTAGTGATGGTTGAATGGCGGTGATAACTAAAGGTTTGTCTGTGGGAGGTGTAAATGGAAATATGCGAATGGAATCTGAAATTTCCAGAAAAGTGTGACGGGGGGGGGGAAGTACCAAATGCGGAAAGAAATGTAAAATATCAGGCTGAAACGGCTAATTATCTGAAATTGCATGGAAGGCAGAAAACCTGAGGATTGTTGAAACAGTTTAGGAGGACAAAATGGAATTTTCAATAGAGAATCAAAGTGACATGCAACTGGAAGCTTGAGTTCATTGTAATAGACTGCAAAAAAAAAATTACAATATGTCATGTCATGTCACATTTACCAGCTGTGCTTAGTGGTTGGTATCAGCTTTGAACCCATAATAATTTGCTTGTTGAGCAATTAGCAATGGAATTGTATCCTGAATATTTGTCCTATTGTCAATTATTTCCTCCCCTTTATCAAATTAATTTGCGTTGAATAACGATTCAGTGCAGATGTTGAGGCGTAGAGTGAGTATGGGGAAGAGTTGAGATCAAGATTGGTGCTAGGGTGGGGGGAAGTTACTGATGTGAGATTTCACTTTGTAAAGTAAGAAAGATTGTGTTCTCTTCCCCCAATCCCTCCCTTATGTAGTTGAAGAGATCAAGCCATGTCCTCGATGTGGTGCGTTTATCCTAAAGATGAACGATGGAAGTTGCAACAGAATGACATGCGCTGTGTGTGGCTGCCAATTCTGCTGGCTGTGCATGAAGGAAATAACAGACCTGCACTACCTCAGGTACCACAGCTTAGATTCTCAACAATATTCCGACAGCTCTAAACACTTTTTCATCTTCAGTACAACTTGTGAATGGGATTTCAATTTTCTGTACAAATCCAGATCGTGGAAGTGAATAGAAAGTATTTTATAACAGTGGACAACTTAACCTCTTTGCCTGTAAAATGCAATTGCCTTGTATATCGATTGTGCCTTTGTGGCGTGCGCATGATAACTAATCACAAATGAGTAATGGGGCAAGAAAATGTTGCCTGCACTTCAGCTAAATACAGAGTTGACTTGCATCTGATATTGTCTTTCCATATACAGCGACAAAAAAAACATTTCTAGTTTTTGTTTGTAAGATGTCTCTCCTTGTTAAATATCATTAAAATTAGCGGTTCAGTGAGCATTTTGGACATAGATCAGGCATAAATGGCTAGTTGGTGTGGTATTAAATTACATTATATTCCACCTGAAGAATCTGGATAAAGAGAAGAGTTTTTGGTACTACCTGTACAAGTCAGAACTTATGCAGAAACTCCTGCTGCATTGGTTTGAATTGATTTATTATTGGCGTATGTTTTTTCTTAACTTTTTCCCCTATTTTTATGCGGGTGGAAGAAATCTTCAGTTCTGAAAATCCTGAAATGCCAGAAGTGTATTTGGGAAATCAGCATCTGCAGTAAGACATAAAAAGCTGGAGTAACTCAGCGGGTCAATATCGCCTATTCCTTTTCTCCAGAGATGCTGCCTGACCTGCTGAGTTACTCCAGCTTTTTGTGTCTATCTTTGGTATAAACCAGCATTTGCAGTTCCTTCCTGCACAGCACCGGCAGTTCTTTCGACAATTCATTCCACCTGCCTGAAAATGGGAGAGGGGCAGGGAATCTTGGATCTCCACAGCAATGCTTTAAAGTAATCTTTAAACTTGTTGGAACCAAGTCGGGACAAGATACAGTGGTTGTAGCGAGGAGATTGGAGAATTAAATTAACTGCTTGAGGTCATACTTGTAGACTGAATGGAGGTGTTCTTCAAAACAGTCATAGAATCTGCTTTTAGTTTCCGCAGTGTAGAAGAAACCATATTGTATGCAGTGCAGGTGCACAAGTAAAGTTACTGTTGTAACTGGAAAGGTAGTTGTTGGAGTCTGTGGCTTGTGGTGACTACTTTTCACTAAATTGAAATGTTCAGAGAACAGAATGAGGGTGAGAGCAAGTTGGAAACTGACAGAATGGATAATAATTGCATATTGTGCCACAGTAGAAAGAAACATTCTACAGTCATTAAGCATGTGAGAGATTAGCGAGGACATTGATCGTAGTAGGATTGTAGCAAGGAATTTTCCACATATCCTGCAGATTTGGGCACTGTTTGGACCCATTCTGATTCCCATTAACTTTGATTTGGAAGACGTTGGTGAGGATAAAGTGTTTAATGTGTAAACAAATTCTGCCAGACATAAGAGATTATTAGAGGATGGGAACTGGTTTGGGACTTTGCTCAAGGAAGAGATGGAGACCCGTTAGGCAGAGCAGATATGAGATGTAGATGCAGAGAGATTGGTGCGAATGAGCTTGTTAGAGCCGGAATTTGGAAACCAATGTCTGAGGGCATCGGATTGTCATGGATGTACTTGAGAAAGAATTGATTAAGGGGAGAAAGAGTAGAGTCAAGATAGGAATAAATTAATTAAGCGAGACAAAAACAGGCTGAACTGATGGGACTACTGCGATAATTCTGCTTGTTGTTTTAAAGGTAGTTGGGGTGATCCATGTACAGTTATAGAAAGTGAGGTTGTGCGCTGAGGAGGAAGGATTTATAAAATAAATTATGCCAATGACTTCAGGTAAATTACATTCAGTGGTGGGGTCATAGTCTGGACAGAGCTATAACGAGCCATAAAACTAAATTCAGCCAAATACTAATGACATCCATATCAGCAAGCTTAATGACAATCAAAATGAAATAACATGGAACTGCAGATGCTGGTTTATACCAAAGATAGTCACAAAATGTTGGAGTAACTCAACAGGTCAGGCAGTTTCTCTGAGGTTCCCTGATAGGCAGATTGTTGGACAAAGGCTAGAATTAGAAGCAGGTGTGAGCCCAAAACAAACTATGGAGCGCGTTGGAAGACGTTTGGTGGAAGGGGTGGGGGAAACTTGCCTTGCTATTCCTGCACTGACCACCTATCCTCTCTGTCCTGGGCCACCTCCGTTACCAGAGTGAGGCCACGTGGAAATTGGAGGAACAAGACCTTGTATTCCGCTAGGGTAGCTTACAACTCAATGGTATGAGGATTGAATTCTCCAATTCAACTAACACTTCCCTTCCTCCTCCCTTTTCTCACCCTCCATTCCACCCCACCCCACCCCCATTAATCCCCAGGGATTTGTCCTGTGAGAAAGCATCCACAATGTGTTATAATCACCTCAATGACTCATTGGTACTCAACGACTTGAGTAATTTTACATTCATTTAGAGTTTTTGAGCAAATGTAAGGCTAAACAGTCTGCCTCTCAATGCAGCCAGACAGGTTCCACTCAATCAATTTAACATACATCAACATTTCCACATAAATCAAGAATTGCAGCAGGAAATCTCCTCTTAGTACACATTGAGCAGAGCAAAATCATAATTTGAATGCACCCACATTGGTAGGTAAAGTCCAAGATTCGCAGCCAAGTCAGTTGCACTAAGAAATGTATTTAAAATACACTCTGTAATTCTTTCTCATGGTCATGTTTGAGGTAACACGGGGGGAGGGGGGGGGGGGGGGGGGGGGGGGGGGTGGGAGTAAACAGTTCAGTGAGTGTAATCTGCTGTTAAATTATTTTCCTCCCCAAGATTGAGATTTCCAGCTCCAATATTTTGTCTACAGCTTTCACTCTTGTCCAAAGCTAGATCAAAAATTTGAAATCTATCAATTGTTTTCATTTGCAAATGCTCTGTTATTTTCGATAAGGGAAATTTTCCCAAAGATAATGGAATGAAATCCTGCCCCTTCTTTAAATAACTGGAGTATCTGATATATGCAACATACATGCAGTTACATTCTTTTGACCAGGGAACAAAGCACTACTTTAATAAAAATCTTGTTTGACACTCTTCACATTAAACTTTGTCCTTTTGACGTTCATCCTTTTTGTCATAAGCACAAAAATGTTAACAGTCATAAGCACAAAAATGTTAACTGATTGGACTGTATTCCCCTGATTGTGTTGATTGAAGATCCAAAGTGTCCAAAAAAAAGTCACAGGTAAAGAAATACTTCAGAACAAGAGGATATAATTTTAAAACTCGGGCCCACCTATTTTGCAGTGTTATCACAAAGCTCCCTTGCTACACGTAGCCTGGTGCACTGTCTCCCAAAAGATGGTGGGTGCCAAACCTTTAGAAACTTTCAAGCATAAGTTACATAGATACATAGACAATAGGTGCAGGAGTAGGCCATTTGGCCCTTCGAGCCAGCGCAGCCATTCAGCGTGATCATTGCTGATCATCCACAATCAGTATCCTGTTCCTACCTTCTCCCCATGATTCCACTAGCCCTAAGAGCTGACATAATTATTTATAGCTAGGAATGTTGAACAATGGCAATTAAAATACAAATTACCTATTACTTGACAGTAAATGGAATTGAAAGGCTGGAGAAACTTGTTCTAATCAAACAGGCCAAGTGCAAGATCCTAAGTTACTTTTATTTGAGCTTGGGGGAAAAAAAATGGCAGCAATTTTTAAAGGAGGGCTGGTGAGTACCCAATAATGCTGAAGTAAAAATATGCAGAGGAGGTAGAACCATAAAGGATAAAGCCCAAATGTAGTGCTCATCATTTTGTTTCATTATTCATAGTGAATAGTAACTATAATAGGAGCATTGTCCATATTGAGTAGGAGTATTTGCATAAGGACAGTTCAGAATTTGGTTTCTATTTTAAAAGGATCATTGTTTATTATGCTGTGTTATCATTTTTTATAATTCATCTTTCCTTCGCACTTCAATTTTTCATTCGGGGAAAAGAATTTCAAAGCAAAAATACTTCAGAGTGGCCAAGTTCAATGACCTTTTGAATTTGCTGTCAAGCATTCATTAAACCAGCATTCACCAATGCTTTCTTTGCAATAATTAACAGTATTCGTTTCCTGATGGGCCAAACATTGGGATCATTTAGATCAGGTGATTTACGAGGTAGCTGAGTCAATTTTAGTAATAACTTGTTTTCTGCCATCCAGTGGCCGCCATGGTGCCTTGCAGTGCAGATACCAGGAAGTCTGTTTAGCAGGCAGCTCTAGGAGGACAAGTGCATGTGAAAACCCAGCCAGCAGAAGGAAATGCCTAAAATGAGGTAAATGAGCAGGTTTAAGGATACCATGGTTTGACTAATGGTTTACAAATTAAATTGTAACCTTTAGAATCAATAGAACATATATAGTAATGCACATAAGCCATTGGGCTTATCCCACTTCAACTGGTCATTCTGCCCAGAAGGGAGTTGGAACATAATGATAATTGTCCCTTCTATATTTATTCATTTTAAGGGTCTAGCATTCACTGGCAATAAAAACATATGTTGCCCATCCATAATTGCCCTCGAGAAGGTGATGGTGAGCAGCTGCCTTGGACCACTGCAACTCTTCTGATGTTGGAAGTTCAACGGTGCCATTGGGAAGGGAGTTCCAGGAGTTCCAGGATTTAGACCCAGATGAATGAAGGAGTTGAATCCAAGCAAATGCAATGAGTTGCACTTGGGAGGCTGAATGTAAGGGGAATGTATACAGTTAATGGCAAGACCTTTAATAGCATAGATGTACAGAGGGATCTCCGGGTCCAAGTCCATAGCTTCCTGAAACTAACAAAACCAGTAGACAAGCAATGGTATAAGTATGCTTGCCTTCATGGGTTAAGGCATTTAGTATAATTGTCAAGAACACGTATTGCAGCTTATTAAACTTAGCTTAGGCTGTATTTGGAGTATTGTGTGCAGTTCTTGCCATCCCATTACAGAATGGATGCAGAGGGTTTGGAGAGGTGGCAGAAGAGGTTTGCCGGAATGCTGCCTGAGTTGGAGGGTATTAGCTATAAGGAGTATTTGGACAAACTTGGGTTGTTTTCTCAGGAGCATAGGGGTGACTCATCTACAAACAATCATGCCATCAGCCTGGATGAATGCAGCAGATGTTGAGGGGAAACCTGATAGACGTATGTAAAATTACGAGAAGCATAGTTAGGATGGACATTCAGAACCTTTTTCCCATGGTGGAAATGTCAAAGAGTAGGGGACACAGCTTTAAGTTCAGAGGGAAAACATTTAAAGAATACTAGACCAAGTGGGTCCCATTGGATTCCTGTCACACGGGAGGTCTGGTCGTTCAACGCAACCCCTTCCCCCAACGCAATACTCCACCACTCACCCATAGCCCCCACGGGAGGCCTGGTCATCCAACACAACCTGTTTCCCAATGCAATATTCCACCACTCACCCGTTTCCCCCAACGCAATATTCCACCTCACCCATCGCCTCCAACTAATCTCCCCATATCCCCCAGCACTCCCCCCATCCTCTTCACCCTCCCTCCTTTTAAACTTTAAAAAATTGACTTTTCACTTTAAAAAATCCAATTGCATTTGCTGCCAGGACTCAGTGTCCTGTGATTTCAAACATTGTAATGGGCAGGGCCAGCAAGTGTAATTGGATTTTTTTACAGTGAAAAGTTAAGTAGGCAGTTTATGTAAATGAAATCCCATTGTGTCGTCATAGCTTCTAACTGCCACTGCAAATTCAAGTGATTTTTCACAAACTGGATTTTGTAAAGTTAAAAATGTAACTAACTTGTAAAACATACCATCAATCTGAATGAAACAATACAACACACCACAGGACAATGGTGAGTAAGGTGGTCCAAAAATTGTAGCGCTATTGTGTACTGTTTTGGCGTAATTCAGGGCATGACTCACACGCAGACACAGACAGGCAGATAGACACACACTCACAAACAAACAAGATGAGAGTTTTAGTAATACATACTAGACCAACTGGGACCCGTTGGGTCCCGGTCACATGGGAGGCCTGATATTTCGCCACTAACCCGCAGCCCCCACGAGAGGCATGGACCTCGAACACAACCTGTTGCCGAACGTAAGATTCCAGCAATCCCCTGCATCCCCCAGTAGTGGACTTAAAAAAAAGTCCAATTGCAATACCAATTCACCCCCCCCCCATCCTCCGTCCCCCACCAGGAGCTGGAGTAAGTGTTGTATGATGGCAACATTGTTGCAGATGTCGGGTGGAGGACTGTGATATCCAATACATAATGTTGCTGTATTGCAACTTTGTATCGAAGTTTGTTGGAAGCTGGCAAGAAGGATTTTTACAGTAAAAATCTTGTTAAAGTATGCTTTTTTTAAACCTTTAAATATCAATAACATGAAATATAACTTCAAATCTGAAGGAAACTTGACAAGATCGATGACGGTAAAAAGCTGAGTAACGTTCTGCAAAGATTTTTGCACTACCGTGTACCGTTTTGGCGTAGATACACACACACACACACACACACACACACACACACACACACACACACACACACACACACACACACACACACACACACACACACACAAGATGAGACATTTAATAGTATATAGATGTGCAGGACTGGGTGATGATAGAAGCAGCTATGACAGTGTTATTTAAGCATTGTTTAGATAGACACATGGTTATGATGGGAATGGGGAGATATGGAGTACATGCAGGAAGGAGTTATTTAATTTGCATCATGTTTGACACACACATTGTGGGTCTTGGGGCCTAGCCATGTGCTGTACTGTTTTATTTTCTATGAAGGAACACAAATGTATTTCTATGTCAGAAGGTTGTATAAGAACCTAAAGGTGCTGGAGTTTCCATGCAGCTGTTGCCACTATTCTCTCAATGAGAGAGGTTGTGGGTGATGGTTTGCACCTTATGAGTGTGCAAGGCAACATCATAGAAGCCTGAGTGGAAACAATGCACTGCCATTATGTAGTTGGTACGTACCACAGCCATTTTGTGCCAGTGGTAGAGAGAATTAATGGGATGGTGAATATGGTGCCAGTGAAGCAGCCTGCTTTGTCCTGGATTGTATCATTTAATACATGGGCATTGCACTCATCCAGGCTGATAAGACAGACTGTTTGGTGATGAGTTATTCGCCATAGGATACCCAGCCTCTGACCTGGTCTTTTAAACACAAACATGAGCAGCCATTCCAAATCCTTGATTAGTATCGAAAGGCATGTGTTCAAAATCTACAGCAAAAGCTGGAGATTTTCAAATCAAGTTATTTGATAGTTCACAGGTTGTTGTGATAAATACACATTAGATTTACTAATAATCTTTTAGGAAAAGGAATCATAACTTGGTTTGGCCAACAAGTGATTCCCGATACAATGCAATGTGGTTGCCATTGAGTAAAACAGGAACTATTTTGGAGAAAGACATTACCAGCCTAGGCAACTCTGAAAAGCCTCCTTGCTAATATCAAAAGACTTATACTAAAATTGGAGAAAACTATTGCACAACCTGGTCATGTTTGTTTTCTCAGCCCAGATTAATTTTATACGTCAGAGATATTCTATGTATGTCCTAAACTATTACTCCATCATCTCTGTGTTTATTCTGTCCAGCCAATAGGTAGAAATGTAAACATAATGAGAAAGGTGCAGCTTTAACTTTGAGTCTTCAATATTGATTCTGTACTTAATAGGATGCACGTCTTATTGTGTTAGACTGCAGGGTGTCTCTTTTTTAAAATCATTTACCAACTCATCAATGATATTCATGTTAAAAAGCACTTTGATGAAACACAGTGCAGAAACAGCACAGAATTATTCTGATTGCTGATCTGATTGCTCTTCGTTAAGAGGGGCTTGATAACACCATGCCATCAAGCCATAAAGAACAAAGCAGCCAGACAGTCCACATCAGATACCGAGAGATCTAATATAGGAAGGAACAAAACCTACTCGTGCTGACCAGTCTAAGTATTATAGTTGTGCCTGTCCATGATGTCATAGGTATGAATGACTACTTCATTTTCCTTGTGGAGACTAAGTCTATGGAAACTCTCCAAAATCATGTTCCGTGACCACAATGCTGAATGGGATTGACTATGAAATTAATAACCTTCAAATTTATTCCTGTCCCAGGAATGATTGGGTTAACATACAATGAGCATTTGACGGCACTGGGCCTCTACTCGCTGGAATTTAGAAGGATGGGGGCCTACCTCATTGAAACTTACGGAATAATGAAAGGCCTGGATAGAGTGGATGTGGAGAGAATGATTCCACTGGTGGGAGAGTCTAGGACTAGAGCTCATAGCCTCAGAATTAAAGGATGCTCCTTTAGGAAGGAGATATGGAGGCATTTCTTTAGTCAGAGGGTGGTGAACCTGTGGAATTCATTGCCACAGAAGGGTGTGGAGGTCAAGCCAGTGGATATTCTAAAGGCAAAAATAGATAGATTCTTGATTAGCATGGTGTCAGGGATTATGTGGAGAGGGCAGGGAAATGGGGTTAGGAGGGAGAGATAGATCAGCCATGATTCAATGGTGGAGTAGACTTGATGGGCCGAATGGCCTAATTCTGCTCCTATCACATGAACTTGTGAAAAGGACTGGATGTCTCGGGTGCTGCGATACATCAGCGGCAGTGATCATATAATCTCTTGTGGTCAGTCACTCTCTTGACAATTTTATGATTTCATGTTCCAAGCCAGGGAATCAACCCCGGGGCAGTAGATACGATGGAAGAATGTACCAGGATTAATAGCGGATGCATCTAAAAATGCGATGCTAAATTAGCAAACCTACAGCACAGGCCTACATACATGATAAAAAGCAGAAACTCCATGCCGATAGATCCAGCTGAACAACAGCACTACCAACAAATTACATCAAAGCTCTGCAATCTTTCTAAATGTTCAGTGGAAAGTGGGAGTGATTGAATAACTGGAGGGAGGAGGGGTGGAAGAGAAAGCTCAATGAACATTCCTATCCTCAATTGCAGCAGAAGCCAGCACATCAATGGAAAAAAAGAATTGCAGCTGCTTTCAGTTAAAATTGCCAGATAGATATATCATCTTGACCTTTTGAGATTCTTCCGTGCACTCAACCAATTTTGTTCACTGTTTATTTATTGTTCAACATATCAGATTCAGAAGACTCCAGATCCTGGAAATGTGCTGTCTGCATTACTGAAGACGTGCTCTACGATGAGCCCCCCCCCCCCCCCCCCCCCCCCCCCCCCGTCAGCCACCCTGTTCCAGAAGAAATAAAACATTAGTGTCATTGGGAACAAAATGTTCAGATATATTCTGTTGCCAAAAAGCAAAATATAGTTGATGAACGGTCATGTTTTGTACCATGAGCAGCATTTACCAAACCAACAGCCTTCTCAGTGATGCACATTTTGGGCTCTTCAAAGCCAAATTTGTAAATATAACATTCTTGATTCAAAAATAGACAAAAGAGTTAGTTCCAGAGTTAAACGAATAGTGAGTGATTATGATATCAATAAGACAAAATGTGGTGTCAAGTAGCCCCAGCAAGATTGTGCTGCCCCATCCAAGCTAGTCCTATTTGCCTGTGCTTGGCCCCTTCCCTCTAAACCTTTCCTATTCATGAACCTGTCCAAACTTTTAAATTTTTGTTATTGTACCTGCCTCAACTACATTATCTGGCACATTACCCTAACCACAACCCTACTTCAGAAACAAACTATTATCGATTTTCTTTCAGTCGCCATACATACTTTGTTTTGCACTATTATGGCCTAGTTACCTACTATCAAAGATAATTAGTTGTATTTTTGATAATTGTGTGGCGGGGACGCAAAGGAGTCCAGCCAAAAACGAATCGGACACGAGTTGTGTGCACTAGACGAGTTTATTCTCTCCAATATAGCTCCCTCCTCCACCAATGTCACGGGCGCTGCCCGGCCTTAAATACTAACACCGACCCCGTGACTGGCGCTTCCCACACCAAGATGCCGCCCTCTAGAGCCGATGGTTTGTTGTGCCCTTGGGTTGCCACCAGGTGCGGCCACATGACGCTCCCCCCCCCCCCCCCCCCCCCGAACCAGAGTTACCGAACCGGACGGGACGCCGAACGAGGCGGCTCGAACGCGTAGATACAATCCCACACCCCGGGAGCTTGCTCGGTTCAGAAGTATCTCCAGTAACCGCGATGGCGGACACCAACGATGTGGCAGTTGAGCCATATGGACTGGCTCGCTCAGGTCCAAGTGGGCCATTTCAAACGAGCCACGGACACATTTTCGCGCCGGCCTCCCATGTCCAAATCAAATGTAGTAGGCCCGTGCCGCAGCACGCAAAAGGAACCTTCATACGGGCACTGCAAGGACCTGTGGGAGTCATGGCGAAGAAAAACATACCGGCAGCCCATCAGCGGCAGTGGCACATGGGAAGGGGCCTTCCATGACGGGAGCCACTCCAGGATGGGAGGGCGCCGACCCTCTCCCGCAAGTGGATCAGCACTGATGACGGGGGTTCCTGGAACCCATCAGCAGCTGGAACAACCTTCCCGGGGACGGTGAGCGGAGCACCATATACCAACTCCCCGGAGGACGATGACAGATCCTCCTTGGGGGCCGTCCGAATCCCCAACAGGACCCATGGCAACTCCTCCATCAACCCAGGGCCCGTGAAACATGCCTTCAGACAGCGGTGGAACCGCTCCAAAAACCCATTTGACTGGGGATGGTACTCTGTCGAGTGGTGGAGCTGCGTCCCCAACAGGCGGGCCATGGCGGACCACAATTCAAACGTGAACTGGGCGCCACAGTCAGACATGATGTGAAGTGGAACCGCCAAAGCGGGCAATCCAAGTTGCCACGAGGGCACGAGCGCATGACTGAGTTGAAGTGTCAGTGAGCGGGACAGCCTCCGGCCACCGTGTAATACAGTCAACCACTGTAAGCAGGTGTGAAACACCCTGGGACTGAGGCATCGGCCCCACGATATCCACATGTACGTGATCGTAGCTCCGGCCTGGCACTGTGAAGTCTTGAATGGGCGCCCGGACATGTCGATGCACCTTTGATGTCTGGCACGGGATGCACGCCCGGGCCCAGCGAGCATCCTGCTTCCGAAGTCCGTGCGGCTTGCGGCCACCATAGCGACCGTGGGCTGGATGGATGGATGGGTGGTCCAGCCCATGGATCACCTCAAAGACAAGACGGCGCCGGGACGATAGGCCTCGGCTGACCCGTGGATACGTCGCAGAGGATGGAACCTGAGGGACCCAATGGCAAGTCCTCAAGCACCAAGCCAGAGGTCACGGTGCAGTGCGCCGGCATCTCATCGTCCACCAGCTGGGCCGCGGCCAAGACGAAGTAATCTATTCCCGAGGCCAGGTTAAGCACGGCTGCAATCGCCACAAGGTTGTATTTCCCAGCGATGTCGGACGTCCGTCATGTACTCCGAAATAGCCGCCAGCTGGCGCTGCTGACTTGTGGACCAACGATCCAAAACCTTCGCGAAAAGCAAATGTGAGGGGCTTGTGGTCCGTGAAGGCTACAAAGGAAAGGCCCTCGAGGAAGTACCGGAAAGTGCCACACTGCGAGGTGCAAGGTGAGCAACTCCCTGTCGAAAGCGCTGTAGCTCTGCTCCGCAGCGTGCAGGTGACAGCTAAAGAAGCTGACTGTTCCAAAACACCGCCGACTGCAGATCCGAGGCATCTACGGTAAGGGCTGTGGGGGCGTCGGCCGACAGATGCACATGCATAGTCGCCCGAACAAAGGCCTCCTTCGCCCCTTCAAACGCCGCCGTGGCGACAGTGTCCCATCGTATCTCCCGTTGTATGCCCGTCAGCAACTGGAAAAGCAGCCGCAAAACTTTGGCAGCCGCCGGAACGAACCGGTGCTAAAATGTGACCATCTCTACGAACTCCCGGAGGCCACGTACCGTAGCAGGCCGAACATTCAGAGAAAACCCACACAGGTTGCAGGGAAAACGTACAAACTCCGTACCCGTAGTCGGGATCGAACCCGGGTCTCTGAAGCCGTAATGTAGCAATTCTACCATTGTCATGCCCATTAATGGGCCGATGGGAGCATATCTAGTATCTTTTCCTCTGTCCACCTTACAGTCTCTTCCCAAGACAGATAGAATAGAATGTCTGTATTTTGGCAGTCAGGTGTCAGGCATGTAAGCTGTACTCTGCCCAATGGAGTTGATGAGAGCATGGTACTAACATAGAAACATAGAAAATAGGTGCAGGAGTAGGCCATTCGGCCCCTCGAGCCATTCAATATGATCATGGCTGATCATCCAAAATCAATAACCCGTTCCGACCTTTTCTCCATATCCCTTGATTCCCTTAACCCGAAGAGCTAAATCTAACTCTCTCTTGAAAACATCCAGTGAATTGGCCTCCACTGCCTTCTGTGGCAGAGAATTCCACAGATTCACAACTCTCTTGGTGAAAACGTTTTTCCTCATCTCAGTCCTAAATGGCCTACACATTTATTCATAAACTGTGACCCCTGGTTCTGGACTGCGCCAACATTGGGAACATTTTTACTGCATCTACCCTCTCCAATCGTCTAAGAATTTTATATGTTTCTATAAGATCCCCTCTCGTTCTTCTAAATTCCATCGAATACAAGCCCATTCTTTCATCATACGTCAGTCCCGCCATCCCGGGAATACTAGAGATGTGGTCTTAGTAGAAGTCACTACTTTTTGGTTCACATCCTTTGGGTTAATTTGAACGCTTTTGCAGAGCAACCACTGGTAGAATTTTTCCTGTGTCTTTAAGTACTTACTTTACGTAGTCCCTCTTCAATAAGAGATGACTCCAGAGATCGGTGAGGTCCACTGAATGAGATCTTGGAAATTAATGAGCCTTTATTGTTGGAGGGGATTGAACTGCGGATGCTGAAATCTCGAGCAAAAATCAAAGTGCTAGAGGACCTCAGCAGGCCAGGCATCATCTGTGAAGGGAAATAAACAGACGATGATTCGGGTCACGAATCGAGTCCGACTCCGATTGAAATAATTGTTGATGTTGCGATGTGACATTGTTAGACACCAATCTCTCGTTTGATATTGGCTCTGCAATTGACCTATCTGTTAGGGTAATGACTGGCATACTGTAATGAATATAAGCGTCAGATGGAGATACATTTCTGTAGGCAGCAGAATTTGAGAAATGGTCCCTTTTGGTTGATGGAGTTAGGGTTTAATGAGGTAGTAAAAAGCCGTGTAATGGTTGCTGCTGTTCCTTTTGTTAAAGTCGTGTTGGAAGGTCATATCTTCAAGATGGGTGGAATTATGAACAGCTGAATGGCTACTAGTGGGAAGTAGTTGAGAAGGTTCCTGGTAAAGACAGGAGGCCTGTGACTGAAGACGACAGATACTGAGCACAGACATGTACATACATGGCTAGAAATTAGTATAAAATGTGCATCAATGCTTCCATTAACAAAGGTCCAGACACCACCACTTGTTTATACCTGGAACTCGTGTTTTGCCTTGGGTATTTTACTCCTGAACTACTCCTGAATTAAGATTCTCTGAAAGCTTTAGTCTCAGCTCTGCTCCGGATGAGCATTTTGCGTGACTGCCATCTGTGTATCCCCTACCAGAAGCCTCACCAATGGTTATGGATGCTTTGTCTGTAGGCCATTCTGTACCTATAATCCAGTTTCAAGTGAGTTTTAGGAGACCGAATTCGGCAACACTCTTAGGCCATCATCTATTTTGGTTTCAAAATGTTGCAGTATTTTTATCCTAGTATTTTTAATATACTAACTGGTATACTTACTTTTGTGTGTTTGAACCTGTTTCAATTTTCCCATGTCAAGAGTTGACCAGTTTAAACACTATTTTACTTCCTTTTTTAAGTTGATGAGTTTGTTTCTACCCGTTGACTTCATAGCTGAGTTATAATAATCCATGTATTCAAAGGCTCTTTAGATATTTTTGTAATTTATAAACTCAAATGCTTCCTGCGTTAAATTGTTTCTGGAAGTCAAAGACTTTGTGGGGAGATGATCCCTTTTTAACATGTTACCTTATTTTTGTAGTCCGTCTGGCTGCACTTTCTGGGGCAAAAAACCTTGGAGCCGGAAAAAGAAGATTCTCTGGCAAGTGGGCATGTTGGTTGGTGCTCCAGTTGGAATTACATTGATTGCTGGCATTGCTGTTCCAGTCATGATGGTTGGTGTCCCCATCTATGTGGGGCGAAAGGTAAGGAGGACATCAAGCAAAGTCATACCCGAGTCTTTTAGATTTGCATGGTTACCTTGACATACTCTTCTTTTGCTTTATCGAGTTTTGGGAATGCAATAAGTAGCAATGTTACGAAATGTTGAGATTTTAAAAATCAAGTCTACAATTTATCCCATCAGATAAAGCATACAAAGAAGTTTAATTTGACACCTAAATTCACTTTCATATCTTCAGTATTAAAAAAGTTATCGCCATTTTCCATTGACTTAACACAAAAGTTGTGATCGAGGACAGTCAAAAGCCCATAACGTTCTTAAAAATTAAGAGAACTGAAAGAAATGTTCAGTTATTATAGATTGAAACATTCTGAAACTAATATGAAACAATCTCACTTGGATGACCTGAAATTAAAGCATATAATTAGTTAGTTACCCAATTGTAGCTAATTACAAAATTCAATTACTAGGTCTAAACATCTATCCATTTCTTAAGAAAATATTAACATGTTTTTAAAGCCTGTGTCCAAATAACATTCACACAAGAATTCACAATATAGCATGATTTTTAAATCTCATTGTTATGAATTTTTAGGCCAAATTGAAGGAATTTAGTGTTTAATGCCCATAAATTAATGGACATTTTAAACAGCTTGCGAGTGGGATTTTCTGGAATGTGATGTATTGGATCGTTGCGGTTGCAGTGAATTTAAACCCAATATCGGCTGCACCCGCTGAGTTTCTCCAGCTTTTTGTGTACCATCGGCAGGAAAAACACTGCCGATTCATATGGGGAATAAATCACCATTTCGCAACATGAAATATTGATTAAAGTCACCTAAACAAGCAGGTTTATATGAAAAAATAAACAGCTTTCACTTACCCTGCGTAAAATCGGTCCCCGTTGTCAGTGTTCACGGCATTAGGAGCTATTTTTAATTTTACTGTAGCGCTGAAATAGTTGGGCGATTTAAAAAAAATAAAAAATAAATAAATACCGGCAGTCGGAACGAATCTCCAGAATTAGCTCACACTCCGAGAAAATATAATTCCGGTGGCAAGGGAAAAACGCATTTTAACCCCTCCCCCCCTCCCCCCTTAAAGGCGCCAAAGTCAAGCACACGACCAGCGGCAGAACTGCAGCACCGCTGAAGGTAAGTTTTGTAACATACCTACAGTATGCATTTTGTTATTGGCTGAAGACTGTTAAACTTGGGAGAAGATATGAATGTCTTTCTTGCATTTATTTTTACAGCTGATAACGAACAAACAAGTGGGCAAACCTGATTTTCTTGTATGTTGTTTTGTTATTATTTATTCTCCCATTCTAAGCAGAAATTCTATATGCCTGTATATCCTATACCTTAGAATACTCTCTAGTAACTTTCCAACTACAGACATTAAGCACTTCTGGCCTACAGTTCCCAACATTTTCCCTGCAGCCCATCTTGAATCGAGACAACACCCTCCTGCACCTCTCCTGTATTTAAAGAAGATTCGTAAATTTCAACCAGGGCTCCCATAATTTGCCCTCTAGTTTCCCACAATGTCCTCAGATATATTTGATTGCAGTTTTAGCTGGGTGAATTCTAACATAAATATATGTTTTATTTGCTGGTTGTATTTAGATAGCACTACTTTTAAAGACTGATGCTTTGCGTAAAGGCAATGAGAAATTATAGATTTTTAAAGTTAAAATGGTGTTATTTTAATGTAAAATTGTGTGTTTATTCTTTTTACAGATTTATAGTCGTTGTGAAAGTAATAAGATATCAAATCATAGACGAAGACTTGCTGTAGCCGGGGGAGTTGTTCTGTCCATTATCGTGTCTCCTGTCTTAGCTGCAGTGACAGTTGGTAAGGGTAAACATAGTGCAATAGCATCGTTTGTTAAATTGTTCATTAGTAGATTTTGAAACCTAAATTTTGCCCTCAGAGGACAAGAATGTTGAGGATCCTTGCATTGCTTATTAATGATACAGAAGTGTTGAATTTATAGTCAGGAACTGCAGATGCTGGTTTAAACTGAAGATAGGCACAAAAAGCTGGAGTAACTCAGCGGGTCAGACAGCATCTCTGAAGAAAAGGAATGGGTGACGTTTCAGTTCAAGATCCTTCTTCGCTGAGTTACTTCAGCTTTTTTGTCTATCTGAAGTGTTAAATTTGTCCCATTTGCTATGCATCTAATTGCAAAACGAATATAAGCTGCAATGTTTTGCAGAATGCTTATAGTGGTTGGTATTATTTTCTGAAGCAAAATATTTCAATTATTATTAATTTTTTTTAAGGTATTGGGGTACCTATAATGCTTGCATATGTTTACGGTGTTGTCCCAGTATCGCTCTGTCGTAGCGATTGGTGTGGAGTTACGACTGGAAATGGAAAAGGTGTAAAGATTGAAATAGATGAAGATGCTGCTTCTGGTAAGTGTGACTAATATTTATTCAAGAAGTAAAAGTTGCCTAAATAGATAAACTGACATGTGTTCCAAATATTTAGCTTCCAAATCGCTTATTAATGTTGTCATGTATTAAAGATGGTTGCAAAATTCATAAAAGTAGAAGTCCTCTATCTTGAATGTGTCATTACTTTTCCAAACTTTTACTAATGTGGCTAATGTTATTACATGTTGAGAATAAAACAGTAATTTTAAAAGGATGGCCCACTCTTGTCCACATTATAGGTGTTATTACAAAGGTGTATGAATCAGTACAACAAAGGTGCCTTTGGCACGGATGAACCTCCCAATCATCTCATGGTATTAGTCATGGAGTCATACAGTGTGGAAACAGGCCCTTCGGCCCAACTTACCACACCGGCCAGCATGTCCCAGTTACACTAGTCCTGCCTGCACTTGGTCCATATCCCTCCAAACCTGTCCTATCCATGACCTGTCTAACTGTTTCTTAAACAATGGGATAGTCCCAGCCTCAACTACCTCCTCTGGCAGCTTGTTTCACACACCCACCACCCTTTGTGTGAAAAAATTACCCCTCGGATTCCTATTAAATCTTTTCCCCTTCACCTTGAATCTATGTCCTCTGGTCCTGGATTCCCCTACTCTGGGCAAGAGAATCTGTGCATCTTCCCGATTTATTCCTCTCATGATTTTATACTCCTCTATAAGATCACCCCTCATCCTCCTGCGCTCTAAGGAATATAGTCCCAACCTACTTAACCTCTTCCTATAGCTCAGACCCTCCAGTCCTGTCAACATCCTTGTAAGTCTTCTCTGTACCTTTTCCAGCTTTACAACATATTTCCTATATGATGCCCAGAACTGAACACAATGTTCTAAATGCGGCCTCACCAACTTCTTATACAACGGCAACATGTCCTCCCAACTTCTATACTCTATATTCTGACTGATGAAGGCCAAAGTGCCAAAAGCCTTTTTGACCACCTCATCTACCTGCGACTCCTAGATCCCTCTGCTCTCCAACACTACACAGAGGCCTACCATTTACTGTGTCGGTCCTGCCCTTGTTCAACGTCCCAAAATGCAACACCTCACACTTCTCTGTATTAAATTCCATTAACCCACCTGGCCAATCGATCCAGATCCTGCTGCAATCATTCACAACCAAATTCACCATCTGCAAAACCACTCACTTTTGTATCATCAGCAAACTTGCTAATTTTGCCCAGTATGATCTCATCTAAATCTTTGATGTAGATGACAAACAGTAACGGAACCAGCACCATCACCTGAGGCACACCACCAGTCACAGGCCTCCAGTCCGAGAAGCAACCTTCCACCATCACCCTCTGCATTGGGTATTGTTAAATATCCTCTTTTGTAGCATGTAATTCTCATGCTGAACTTTAAGTAGACCTATTCTTTCCCTCCACACCCCTTAACTCTTTTGATCTTACATTGTCATCTTGCAACTTTCATGTCCCTGAAAAGTCCAATTTTGACCTAAGGAGAAATGCAATTTCTTATTTTCACTTTTAGGCTCAGAATCCTGACAACACTGGATCGATCAAGTAGGGCTCTGCCTGGTCACGCATAATGTCATCAGCGGCATCATGCAGCTGCTGCTGCAAGTTGTGCTTGATCCACTCGCTCACCTGGCGGCTGTATGGCCTCCCGCTGCAGCCTCCACTAACACCACATCCCACGACCACCGTAACTGTGCCTTCCGTAACCTCCAGCATAGAAACATAGAAAATAGTTGCGGGAGGAGGCCATTTGGCCCTTCGAGCCAGCATGTCCTTCCACAAATTAGGAAACCAAAACTGTACACAATACTCCAGATGTGGTCTCACCAGAACCCTATACAACTGCAGAAGAACCTTTACTCCTGTACTGAAATCCTCTTGTTATGAAATCCAACATTCCATTAGCTTTCTTCACTGCCTGCTGTACCTGCATGCCAACTTTCAGTGACCAGTGTACAAGGACACCCAGGTCTCACTGTACCTCCCCCTTACCTAACCTAACCCCATTGAGATAATAATCTGTCCCCTTGTTTTTGCCAATAAAGTGGATAACCTCACATTTATCTATATTATACTGCATCTGCCACGCATCTGCCCACTCACTCAACCTGTCCAGGTCCCCCTGCAACCTCCTAACATCCTCTTCACAGTTCACACTGCCACCCAGCTTTGTGTCATCCGCAAACTTGCTAGTGTTGCTCCTAATTCCCTCTTCCAAATCATTAATATATATGGTAAACAGTTGCTGCCCCAACACCGAGCCTTGCAGCACTCCACTCGCCACTGCCTGCCATTCTGAAAAGGACCCGTTCACTCCTACTCTTTGCTTCCTGTCTGCCAACCAATTTTCTATCCAAGTCAACACCCTACCCCCAATACCATGTGCTCTAATTTTAGTCACCAGTCTCCCGTGCGGGACCTTATCAAAGGCTTTCTGAAAGTCTAGATACACTACATCCACTGGCACCCCTTCATCCATTTTACTTGTCACATCCTCAAAAAATTCCAGAAGATTAGTCAAGCATGATTTCCCTTTCATAAATCATGCTGACTTGGACTAATCCTTTTACTGCTATCCAAATGCCCCATTATTACCTCTTTAATAATTGACTTCAGCATCTTTCCCACCACCGAAGTCAGGCTAACTGGTCTGTAATTCCCCGTTTTCTCTCTCGCTCCTATCTTGAAAAGTGGGATAACATTAGCTATCCTCCAATGCACAGGAACTGATCCTGAATCTATTGAACATTGGAAAATGATCACCAATGCGTCCACTATTTCTAGAGCCACCTGAGGACCCTGGGATGCAGACCATCAGGCCCAGGGGATTTATCATCCTTCAGTCCCATTAGCCTACCCAATATTATTTCTTGCCTAATGAAAATTTATTTCAGTTCCTCTACCCCCTTAGATCATCTGTCCTCCAGTACATCTGGGAGATTGTTTGTGTCCTCCTTAGTGAAGACAGATCTGAAGTACCTATTCAACTCTTCTGCCATTTCCTTGTTGCCCATAATTATTTCACCCGTCTGCCTTCAAGGGACCCACATTTGACTTTTCTACTCTTTTTCCCTTAACATATCTAAAGAAGCTTTTACTGTCCTTTATATTCCTGTCCAGCTTCCCCTTGCCCTTATTGCCCGTTTTGTTTCCTTCTGTTGTCCTATGAAAGTTTCCCAATCCTCTGGCTTCCGGCTACTCTTTGCTGTGTTATACATCTTTTCTTTTAGTTTTATTCTATCCCTAATCTCTTGTCGGCCACGGTTGCCTCCTACTCCCCTTAGATTCTTTCTTCCTTTTTGGAATGAAATGATCCTGCGTCTTCCCGATTATGCCCAGAAATTCCTGCCATTGCTGTTCCACCGTCATTCCTGCTAGGATCCCTTTCCAGTCTACTTTGGCCAGCTCCCCTCTCATGCCTTCATAGTCCCCTTTGTTCAACTGCATCACTGCCACTTCCGATTTAACCTTCCCCTTCTTAAATTGCAGATTAAAACGACTCGTATTATGATCACTACCTCCAAGCGGTTTCTTTACCTCGAGTTCTCTTATCATATCTGGTTCATTGGACAACACTAAATCCTGAATTGCCTTTTCTCTGGTCGGCTCCATTACAAGCTGCTCGAAGAATCCATCTTGGAGGCATTCTACAAACTCTCTTTCTCGGGGTCCTGAACCAACCTGATTTTTTCAATCTACTGCATATTGAAATCCCCCATCACCACAGTGGCATTACCTTTGTTGCATGCCAGTTTTAACTCCTGCTGCAACTTATACCCTACATCTGGGCTACTATTTGGAGGTCTGTAAATAACACCAATTAGTGTCTTCTTGCCTTTACAATTCCTCAACTCAATCCACAGTGACTCTACCTCGTCAGTCCGTATGTCTTCCCTCGCAAGGGACTGAATTCCATCCCTCACCAGCAGGGCTACACCCCAACCCCCCCCTCCTCTGCCCACCTGCCTGTCCTTTCTATAGGATGTATAACCCTGAATATTAAGTTCCCAGGCCCGATCCTCCTGCAGCCATGTCTCAGTAATCCCCACAATGTCATATCTACTAACCTATAACTGAGCCTCAAGCTCATCTACTTTACTTATACTTCGCGTAGTCATATACAAAACTTTTAATTCCTTACACATCTCACCTTTCAGCAGATGCCCCTCTGTAACCATGTGCCGCGGCCGCCATGCCCGCTTACTGAGCCAATCTCAGAATATTAGGACACTTACCAAGAGAGGGGGAGGCAAGTTCGCAGACCATTCACGGCTGCTAACCTTCCCTTCCACCCTTCACCACCGCCATCTTAGTACTTCTATATACTGTCATTCTTTTCTCTTCGTTCTTGGCCCTGATGCAGGGTCGAGACCCAAAACACCGACATGCACTTTTGTCCTCCACCAATGCTGCTTGACTGCGAGTTCTTACAATATCCTTTTTTTTTTCATTCCGGATTGCACCATCTGTCATCTCTCTTCAAAATGTTGTATGGTCGTTATAAATTTACAATGTAAAATTCGTTCAAATTTATTTTCTTCTCTGACTCTGTGACTCTTCAGATACAAATGTTTTAACCTTAAGTTTAAAGTTTTAATAGCTTCTCCGGGATAAAATTGCGAAAATAATCAAATATTTCAAATCTTCCGCTTCCCTTATTTTTCTCATTGTTCAGGAATGCAATTTTCAAACATTTTATAGACCATATGAAGAACGGTACTTTATTTTCAATCTTGGTTTGGTTTTTATAGCTTTTTTGAAGTATGTGCGCTCTGACCCTGACCCTTTTCATTGCTCTTCAGAACCAAGTTATGTACTTATAATATTAGAATTTCCTAGTAAGCAAAATATTTTCCCATGTCAACATCTAGTTTAGTCTGAATATTTTGCATTGGGACTTAATTCATAGGAAAATCAGTTGATCTGAGAATAACCTATTTCTTTAAAAATTAAAAAAAAATTAAAAAAATTGCTTTATCTCCATTATTTTGTTTCATGCTTTCTCACATAGGATTTTCCCCATTGAGTTTTTCCTTCATGATTCAACATTAATTTCATCAATCAGGAACTTTGTCAATTCTTTCAGAAGTAATTTTGTCTTTGCTCTGAAAGTGTCTTATTGTCTTTGGACGAACGTACAGTATTGGCGAGAAGAAACTGATCTTCAACAGTGTGGTGCCAGATAGGAATTCTTAATGTCAAAACGTGTTTGACTGCATTGAAACTCGAGAACAATCCACACCCTCTCTTCTTTGATCAGATTAATTATTCTTAACATGGTGTTGACAACATGCTGTTTCTTTGGCGTTAAAACATGTCTGGCATTATTCTTATTTAGCTGCGTTCCTTTTAGTAAAATAGTGATCATTAATCCAGTGACTCTAGCTCCTATTCCAATTAAGGAGATATATTTTAACATTGGGTGGAGTTAGAGGTCTTTAAACTATTACATTGTGGTTAGCACAATGATTTATTCGCACCGGTTGGAACTATTTCAACAATCAATATTGTCATGTGAGCTGCCCACCCATAATCCATTTGATGAAAGTAGAAGGTAATTGTGAAGAGTGCAGAAGGAAATGAAAAACATAAACCTAACAATGGGCCATTGACCAATGCCCATCGTTAGTTTATGTTTTTTATTTCTTCCTGCACTCTTCACAATTAACTCTTACTTTGACCTTTGTATTTACAAGAGATGTTTAATTCCACTCCATTTCTACTCTGTCATTTTCGAGAAGAATGTTAACAGTGATTATTCTGATTGTTAAGATTAGAAAGACATTGTTCAATCAGGGCTTCCCGGTCTAAATAACGTCGCTTCCATGGGGGTCACACTTTTGTTTGATTTAAGTGAGCTTCAGGGAATCTCTCAAGTTTCAAAGTGAAGCACAATTTTGTAACTTGCACACATTTTTGTTTCCTTACCATCTTCTCCCAGTCTAAGAATTTGATGTGATAATATTGTAAATGAGCCCTGTCTCATCATTCTATTTCCATCCATTCAAATTCAACCTTTTAATTCATCTATATGACTAGTACCTATCCATTGTCGTATTGTGTTAAAATGAGAGTATTAATTAAATTGTTTTTTGTTTAGAGGGCAACATTTTAATGATTTTTTTTTAAATCTGGTCGTGCATTTTTTTCAAGGTTGGCATGAAATAGACAGATAAGGTAATTACAATGTTGCCAGGAACTCGGAGCCTGATACGATAGGGAGGTTAGGCAGGCTAGTACTTTATTCCTTGGAGCATAGGAGAATGAGGGTTAAATGACAACCTTTTCCACACAGTGGATTGTGATTGAGCTGCCAGAAGAGATAGTTGAGACAGGTACTGTAACACCATTTAAATGACATTTGGACAGGTTCATAGAAAGGAAAGGTTTAGAGGGATATGGGCCAAACGCAGGGAGGTGGAATTAGTGTAGAGTGGAGCATCTTGGTTAGCATGGGCAAGTTGAACCAAAGGGCCTATGCCATGCCATATGACTCCGACTCTTAACAGCACATTTGGTTCATGAAATCATTATAATGTCTTGTATATCAAAGCATGTACCTTCTTTTAAACAGTAATATAACCTTTGTATTCCAACTATAACTGGTTCACATTTTCTTCAGTTAATGAGCCACGGCCAAGGTTACATAACCACAGTATTAGTGGTAGCAGTGTACAAGAGGTAACCAGTGGCCTGAGTGCAAGTGGAAGCAACCTGGACAGAGCAGGCGTAAAACTGGAGCATGATCAATCAGCAAGCACCGTAGCACTAGCTGGAAGCATGCTTAGTGCAGAACAGGATTCTTCAAACAGGTCAGTAAAGTCACTTGAATTTATCCTTGTATTCAGGGGTAATTTCGACATGTCCATTTTTAAGACTCTGCTGAGCATGGACAAGATTTAATAGCAAAATGGTTGTTACTGTAATCATTACTTTGATTAATATATATTGGCATGTCAACCACAAGATCATTTGATTGATTGAAA
Source organism: Okamejei kenojei (assembly GCA_035221665.1). NCBI lineage: Eukaryota > Metazoa > Chordata > Chondrichthyes > Rajiformes > Rajidae > Okamejei > Okamejei kenojei. Next base: position 94,479,856 of record CM069135.1, read on the forward strand.
ATACAAATTTGCTGATTGATTTTCAATAACTTGAAACAGCTCTGCCAAATCTAAGGGACAAGTTGATTTGAATCCCAGAATCTGCCCATGCTACATCTATCAGAAGTAAGGTGGTTATTCCTCCCTTTACCTCCTGTCTTTCATTCCCCCGATAACATGAAGCAACAGGTTATTTTTAACTTGTCAGAAATAACAATGTGAGTGTTTTACGAAATTTTTCATCACTGCCAAGATGGCATTTCTTTAGATAGAAAATGGTCTGTACGGAGTTTGTACGTTCTCCCCGTGACCTGCATGGGTTTTTTTCTGGGATGTCTGGTTTCCTCCCACACTCCAAAGACGTACAAGTTTGTAGGTTAATTGGCTTGGTATAATTGTAAATTGTCCCTAGTGTGTGTAGGATAGTGTTAATGTGAGGGGATCACTGGTAGGCACGAACTCGGTGGTCTGAAGGGCCTGTTTCTGCGCTGTATCTAAACCAAACAAAACAGCAAATATTTGAAAACTACAGGCTAAGCAGTGTCCAAGAAAGAACATTCAACTTTTCTCTGATAATCATTTGGAAGTTCCAATGCACTACTATATCCAGATGACCTAATGTGTCCTGTCATTACTTTTAGATTTTAATTTTTTCACCTGTACATTTTTCCTTTGGATTTATGGATTGAAGTGTATTTAACAGTTATGCAACACATGTTTTTGACAAACTATACTAATTGCTGCTTTTGTTATAGGGAGGGAAAAAACATAGAGGTTCATGTGGACATTGAAACAGAGCCTGGAGGGGCAAAAGACCGCAGCAGCAGTAGCTACTTGTCTGTTCACAGCTTGTCGATGGAATCGCCACACTGTTCTCGAGAACTGTTATGCAGCACTAGTCCAAACACCGAAAGGATTTCCATTCAAACTTGTGTGTGAAAGGCTTTAAACACTATTCTTTTTCAGGTGCAGTATTTTCTTCCCCTTTTATCAAAGTTTGAATGTATCATTGAATTGCTGTGTTTTTACAGCTGTGAACTCAAATATCTCAATATACTCAAATGAGTATTCCAATTATAGGTCAAACTTTGTATGGGAAGTCATTGCAGATGCTGGATTAAATGGAAGATAGACACAAAAAGCTGACCCACTGAGTTACTCCATCCAACCTTTTGTGCCTATCTTGGTTAAATTTTGCTCGTCAGATGAACAACAAACGTACTTTTCTTCAGAACCTAGGAAGTAACATAGTCAGTAATTTAAAGAAACATTACCTATATGGATAAAGGCTTAGTTTATTGTTGTAAAAGCAGGCTTAAAATTGCAGTTTATTTCTAAAATCTGGACGTTTCTAATGGTAACCACTGGAGGGAGCGATTGGTGGGAAGAATGCGGCATTACTTCAGTGACAGCAGTAACGGTGGATTTTGTCTTATTTTGTTCAGGATTGAATGTGCCACCTTCTGCCTATGGCTGGTGAAAATCCACTTTAATCTCTGCTCGATTTCAAACCATGGCAACAGCAATTTGACGTTTTAATTACGATATTGTGCGGTTCGGAGATGGATGCCGAAATACAACCTGCAGTTTCACAACTGGCCGACTCTGGAGTTGTAGGCGCAGTGTAATATTAGCCAATTTAAAGGCCATTTGCTGCAAAGTATCACGATTGTGTAACTGGAAGTACCTTAGGAGTATGAAATCAGAGTTAACGTAGAATTTTGTACAGTCTCTGATTATGGTTCCCTTCAATCCAGAGACCACAGAGTGCCAGAAATGTTTGTGTTTGGTATGTGGAGTTGAATAAACTAAAAAGAATTGACTTTAATGAGACTTAAAGCATTTCAGGACTATGCACAGATTATATTAAAAGCTTCTAAATGCTCAGCAGACAGCATTAGCCTGCAAAAGTTTGGAACAGCATGTTTAATATCTCAAATGTGCGCAAAAGCAGTGAATAAGTTACCCAGTGTTATTGTTGTGCGGAGTCGGCTTTAGCTTTCTATCAGCTGGGAGAAAATATTATTTTGGTAATTAACCTCAAGTCTTGGAGCTAAATAGTCAGATGTCCCTTGATAATCTTTGTAAAATTGGCACATTCCAAATTATAAAACCTTTTTGGTTGCAGCTCATTTTGAGCATGTGCTGTCAGAGTGGAGGACATTTATTCTGCTGCTATGTTGAAATGTGCACCAAAGATTGACTGGCCCCATCTGCAAAAACTGGCTCCATATCTTAAAAGAGCATTCCTTCATAAACCGGACTCCAAGCACACTGATGTAACCACCCTGAAGTTTCAAAAGTTGAATTCCTAGAATATCACTGAAGTGTTACAGAGCTCCAAATATAACATTGTGCCATTTCCTTTCATCTGACGTGGTATTGCCTTAGTCTTTGAGGATCACATTACTGAAACTGTCACTTCCAGAATGCATATGCAGGCTGACCAAGCCTGATAAAATAGTTGATTCTTGAAAATAAGATGCCTTGATTTTGAAGATTTTTTTAAAAATAAGAAATATTTTCTTCATTTGTAAAGCGCAAAGTGATAATTTTGCAGTATTTTCAATGTGTTTTGTATAGTCTGTTGTCAAGGGATGCTCCTTTTAAACTGCATGATTGCTTTCAATTGATTTAGAACATAATCCCATTTAAAAGCATATATTGTCAATATTCATTGTAACTTCTGCTTTGCTGTTGTATGAGCATAACCAATGTGCACATGTCAATATGGCAGCTGAGATATTAAACATATTTGCCATTAAACCTGGTGTAATTGTAAGCGGATCCTTGAGATATTATAGTTGCATAAGAATTATATGTATGTATAATTCACTGGATTGAACACTGGTTATGGACACAGTCAGAAAGGAATATTATGTTGTGGATCTCTGCTATAAAGCACAATAATATGGAAATGTATGGATATGAAATTTTTCATGAAATATGGGTATGAAATAAATGCTATCAATATTAGCAAACAAGTAAGAGGTTTTAAATGCCTGTCCTTGCCTCCTGTACAGTGACACAGGGTGGCATGGTGGCACAGCAGTAGAGTTGCTGCCTTAATACACCAGAGACCCAGGTTCGATCCTAACTACACGTGCACTGTCTGAACCGAGTTTGTACATTCTCCCTGTTTCCTCCCACATTCCAAAGACATGTAGGTTAATTAGCCGCCGTAAATTGCCCCGAGTGTGTATGATGCGTCATGATGTGTATGATGTGGCAGGGGGATGGGTACAAGAGCAGAGAGGCAGGTGGGTGTAAAATGAGGGTAGAAGCAATAGGTAGCAAGGTGAAAAGTAAAAGTGGCAGGCAGACAAAACCAGGGCAAAAATCAAAAAGGGCCACTTTTCAACATAATTGTATACGGGTTAAGAGCCTTGTAAAAACAAGCCTGAAGGCTTTGTGTCTCAATGCAAGGAGTATTCGTAATAAGGTGGATGAGTTGAACGTGCAGATAGCTATTAATGATTATGATATAGTTGGGATCACGGAGACATGGCTCCAGGGTGACGTAGGCTGGGAGCTGAACATCCAGGGATATTCAATATTCAGGAGGGATAGAGAGAAAGGAAAAGGAGGTGGTGTAGCGTTGCTGGTTAGAGAGGAGATTAACGCAATGGAAAGGAAGGACATTAGCTTGGAGGATGTGGAATCAGTATGGGTAGAGCTGTGAAACACTAAGGGGCAGAAAACGCTGGTGGGTGTTGTGTATAGGCACCGGACAGTAGTAGTGAAGTTGGGGATGGTATCAAACAGGAAATTAGAAATGCGTGCGACAAAGGCAAAACAGTTATAATGGGTGACTTCAATCTACATATAGATTGGGTGAATCAAATTGGCAGGGGTGCTGAGGAAGAGGATATTTTTGGAATGTATGCGGGATAGTTATCTAAATCAACATGTAGAGGAACCAATGAGAGAGCAGGCTATTTTAGACTGGGTTTTGAGTAATGAGGAAGGGGTAGTTAGCAGTCTTGTTGTACATGCCCCCCTGGGCAAGAGTGACCATAATATGGTTGAGTTCTTCATTAGGATGGAGAGTGACATTGTTAATTCAGAAACAATGGTTCTCAACTTAAAGAAAGGTAACTTTGAGGGTATGAGACGTGAATTGGCCAAGATTGACTGGCAATTAATTCTAAAAGGGTTGACGGTGGATATGCAATGGAAGACATTTAAAGACTGCATGGATGAACTACAAAAATTGTCCATCCCAGTATGGCAAAAGAATAAATCGGGGAAGGTAGTGCATCCGTTGATAACAAGGGAAATCAGGGATAGTATCAAAGCAAAGGATGATGCGTACAAAGTAGCCAGAAAAAGCAGCATACAAGAGGACTGGGAGAAATTTAGAGACCAGCAGAGGAGGGCAAAGGGCTTAATTAGGAAAGGAAAAATAGATTATGAAAGAAAACTGGCAGGGAACATAAAAACTGACTGCAAAAGTTTTTATAGATATGTGAAGAGAAAGAGATTAGTTAAAACAAATGTAGGTCACTTGCAGTCAGAAACAGGTGAGTTGATCACGGGGAACAAGGATATAGCGGACCAATTGAATAACTACTTTGGTTCCGACTTCACTAAAGAAAACATAAATAATCTGCCGGAAATAGCAGGGGACCGCGGGTCAAAGGAGGAATTGAGTGAAATCCAGGTTAGTCGGGAAGCGGTGTTGGGTAAATTAAATGGATTAAAGGCCGATAAATCCCCAGGGTCCAGATAGGCTGCATCCCAGAGTACTTAAGGAAGTAGCTCCGGAAATAGTGGATGCATTAGTGATAATCTTTCAAAACTCTTTAGATTCTGGAGTAGTTCCTGAGGATTGGCGGGTAGCAAACGTAACCCCTCTTTTTAAGAAAGGAGGGAGAGAGAAAACGGAGAATTACACACCAATTAGTCTAACATTGGTAATGGGGAAACTGCTAGAGTCAGTTATTAAAGATGGGATAGCAGCACATTTGGAAAGTGGTGAAATCATTGGACAAAGTCAGCATGGATTTACGAAAGGTAAATCATGTCTGATGAATCTTGTGGAATTTTTCGAGGATGCAACCAGTAGAGTGGATAAGGGAGAACCAGTGGATGTGTTATATCTAGATTTTCAGAAGGCTTTCGACAAGGTCCCACATAAGAGATTAGTATACAAACTTAAAGCATACGGCATTGGGGGTTCAGTATTGATGTGGATAGAGAACTGGCTGGCAGACGGGAAGCAAAGAGTAGGAGTAAACGGGTCCTTTTCACAATGGCAGGCAGTGACTAGTGAGGTACCGCAAGGCTCAGTGTTGGGACCCCAGCTATTTACAATATATATTAATGATCTGGATGACGGAATTGAAGGCAATATCTCCAAGTTTGCGGATTACACTAAGCTGGGGGGCAGTGTTAGCTGTGAGGAGGATGCTGGGAGACTGCAAGGCGACTTGGATAGGCTGGGTGAGTGGGCAAATGTTTGGCAGATGCAGTATAATGTGGATAAATGTGAGGTTATCCACTTTGGCGGCAAAAACAGGAAGGCAGACTATTATCTAAATGGTGGCCGATTTGGGAAAAGGGGAGATGCAGCGAGACCTGGGTGTCATGGTACATCAGTCATTGAAAGTAGGCATGCAGGTGCAGCAGGCAGTGAAGAAAGCGAATGGTATGTTAGCTTTCATAGCGAAAGGATTTGAGTATAGGAGCAGGGAGGTTCTACTTCAGTTGTACAGGGTCTTGGTGAGACCACACCTGGAGTATTGCGTACAGTTTTGGTCTCCAAATCTGAGGAAGGACATTATTGCCATAGAGGGAGTGCAGAGAAGGTTCACCAGACTGATTCCTGGGATGTCAGGATGTCTTATGAAGAAAGACTGGATAGACTTGGTTTATACTCTCAAGAATTTAGGTGATTGAGATGGGATCTTATAGAAACTTACAAAATTCTTAAGGGGTTGGACAGGCTAGATGCAGGGAGATTGTTCCCGATGTTGGGGAAGTCCAGGACAAGGGGTCACAGCTTAAGGATAAGGGAGAAATCCTTTAAGACCGAGATGAGAAAGACTTTTTTCACACAGAGAGTGGTGAGTCTCTGGAACTCTCTGCCACTGAGGGTAGTTGAGGCCAGTTCATTGGCTATATTTAAGAAGGAGTTAGATGTGGCCATTGTGGCTAAGAGGATCAGAGGGTATGGAGAGAAGGCAGGTACGGGATACTGAGTTGGATGATCAGCCATGATCATATTGAATGGCGGTGCTGGCTCGAAGGGCCGAATGGCCTACTCCTGCACCTAATTTCTATGTTTCTATGAAACTGGGTGAATGTTGGTCGGCACAGTCTTGGTGGGCCGAAGGGCCTTTTCGCATGCTAAACTTAAGACTAAACTGTTTCAAAGAAATATAAAAGTGATTTTGATCTGTAGCAGGCTTTAATACTATGCTTTAAACTATTTAGTGCTATTTAAAAATGCATCACAATAAGTTGTAAATGTTTATAAGGATAATTGATTTGCTAAAAAATCCAAGTGTGATTCCAAGGGAGCCAAGGAGAGATAGCTGAATGGATAGAAAATTGGCTTAATGGAAGGAAGCAAAGGGTGATGGTGGAAGGTTGCTTCTCGGACTGGCGGCCTGTGACTAGTTTGGTGTTGGGCCCGTTACTCTTTGTCATCTGCATCAATTATTTAAAATGAGAACATACATGGCAAGATTTGCAAGTTTGCTGATGATACAAAAGTGGGTGGTTGTGAAATATCGCAGCGGGAGATTGATCGATTGGCCAGGTGGGCTGAGGAATGGTTGATGGAATTTAATACATGAAATGTGAGGTGTTGCATTTTGGGAAGTCCAACATGAGCAGGACCTACACAGTGAATGGTAGGACTCTGGGGAGTGTTGTGGAGCAGAGGGATCTAGGAGTGCAGATGCATTGTTCATTGAACGTCGAGTCGCAGGTAGTTAATGAGGTCAAAAAGGCTTTTGGCATATTGGCCTTCATCAGTCAGAGTATTGAGTATAGAAGTTGGGAGGTCATGTTGCAGTTGTGTAAGACGTTGGTGAGGCCGCGTTTAGAGTAATGTGTTCAGTTCTGGGCACCATATAGGAAAGATGTTGTAAAGCTGGAAAGGGTACAGAGAAGATTTACGAGGATGTTGCCAAGACTGGAGGGTTTGAGCTATAGGGAGAGGTTGAGTAGGCTGGGTCTCTATTCCTTGGAGCGCAGGAGGATGAGAGGTGATTTTATAGAGAGTATAAAATCATGAGAGGAATAGATCAGGTAGATACACAGAGTTGCCCAGAGTAGGTGAATCGAGGACCAGATGATATAGGTTAAGGTGAAGGGAAAAGATTTAATAGTAATCCGAGGGTTAACCTTTTCACAAGTGTGATGGGTGTATGGAATAAGCTGGCAGAGGGGGCAGTTGAGCCTGGAACTATCCCAACATTTAAGAAACAGTTATGTACATGGGATAGGACAGGATTGGAAGGATATGGATCAAACGCAGACAGGTGGGACTAATGTAGCTGGAATATGTTGGCCGGTGTGAGCATGTTGGGCCGAATGGTTTGTTTCTCCGCTGCATCACTCCATGACTCTATGCATTTGAGTAAACATTTTCACCATTGAATAATGCATCTTTAAGAACTTGAATAACAAATTGTTTAATTTGGATTACCTGAGACTGGTTAAAATCAATGAACTGTAGAATATAGCAAGTTGTGTTCAGTTTAGTTAGTGCAGATTCGTAATTCACTCTTATCCTTCTTCGCGGCGACGAGCATGGTAGAGACCCACCGGGTGGGGTCATTCACCTCCTTCAGGATGCCCATGGTCACCATATCACGAAGTGTAGACTCGACTTTGTCTTTCATCACGAAGGACACACGGTGCGGAGGACGGATAACGGGTTCGATGTCAGGATTGAGGGCGATTTTGTAGCTGCAGGGAAGCTTTCCCAGCTTGGTGTCGAAACGGTCCGGGTATTCGGGAGGAGGGTCCAGGGGCGACTGCACCAGGCGAATGTCACGGTGGAAGTTCACCAATCCGAGGTCTTGGCAGGCCCGAATGCCCAACAGGGGGTCACATTTACCATCTAGCAGAAAGAAAGAGAGGGGCCGAGAGGCCTTCAGTACCTTGCAGTAGAGAGTGGCCTTCCCCACAGGAACGAGCACGCCTCCCCCATAGGCACGCAAAACAGAGCGGTCAGTGGTAACAAGCTCATTATTTCTTATCTTCCTGGAAAGGCTTGTTGACATAACGTTGGCAGCAGCCCCCGTGTCGACTTTAGCAGAGAAGGCGATGCCATTCACAGTGACTCGGGTCCGTTATCAGTGCAGGTGCATTTTTCAGCGAAAACACACTCAGCTCACTTGGGGAAGAGCCCGAATCAGACAGAGGGAGTTCTCCATGCTGGTGATGGGAACCAGACGCCGTATCATCACGTGTCAGGTAGTGAGAGGGCTTTTGCTGTGGCTGTGCAACTTTTCAATGACAGCAGATGAAGACAAAGAGTGAAACTGGTCAACCTCGAACCGGAGGGGGACGAGGCTCGTTCACGAGCCGGAGATGTTGACGAGATCTACGGTAGATCGTGCCATCGTGGTTGACAAGGTATGAACGAGGGGAGCCAGCAGAACCGACAACAATGGCAAGCCTGGAGTGGCCAGAGGTGGACCGCATACGGACGATCTGGCCAGGAAAGAGAGGACGGAGGACACGGCAGGACTTGTCATGGGAACGCTTCTGGATCCAATATTTGTGGTCGATTCGTTTCCGGACCGTGGCAGGTTTAAAAATGGAGGGAGCAAGCGACTGCTGTGACACCGGGATCGGAGGCCGCGTAACACATAGAAACATAGAAATTAGGTGCAGGAGTAGGCCATTCAGAGCCTGCACCGCCATTCAATATGAGGCTGATCATCCAACTCAGTATCCCGTACCTGCCTTCTCTCCATACCCTCTGATCCCCTTTAGCCACAAGGGCCACATCCAACTCACTCTTAAATATAGCCAATGAACTGGCCCAACTACCCTCTGTGGCAGAGAGTTCCAGAGACTCACCACTCTCTGTGTGAAGAAAGTCTTTCTCATCTCGGTCTTAAAGGATTTCCCCCTTATCCTTAACACGGGACACGAGGCGCTGAGCCAGGGATCCCAGGGTATGGTCGCGAGAGATGCTGCGGAGGTTATGGTCGTGCTCATCGACAATGATGGCACACGGGAGCCCGGCAAACAGTTGTTCCATTGTCCTTTGGAACACCTCACTGGCAGAGTTGATCCCGAACGGCATGCGGAGAAAACAAAACCTGCCGAAGGGTGTACTGAATGTTGTTAGGTATGAAGACCGTTCATCAAGTGGTATCTGCCAGAACGAGCTCTTGGCATCGAGAACCGAAAACACAGTGGCTGGACCGACTTGCGCAGCAACATCTTCAACGGTTCGCGTGGGGTAATGCGGGCGCTTGATGGCCAGGGTTACGACAAGCAGAAGCCATCGCGACGCTGGGAGGGGGTACTGGGGCTAAAGAAATAAAACCCGATAGACAGGAGACGCGGGAGAACAAACTTCTGACGCCATGTAAAGAGTACAGGCATACACAGATGACTTTACTACTACTTTATTAAACGTACACACACACATCACTGCCCTAGCTGTACGTGGTCTGTCACCAGTGATGTGTGCCCTAGCTGTGCCACTAGAAAGAGAGCTAAGGGTGGGAAGGTCACAGTTATACTGGCTGGTGGGGGAGTGGTTAGCAAGGGCTTCGTCACTACTATTAAAGGTGTACATACATATCATCTACAGTTAGTTGGCATGCAGTTCCTGACCAAGTTCAACATATTACTCCCATGGCTATTTGAACTATACTTCTTCCCACCCTGCTTCCTGTAAGGACTCTATCCCCTACTCCCAATTCCTCCGTCTATGCCGCATCAGCACCCAGGATGAGGTGGTCCATCGGAGATGTCCTAATTCTTTAGGGAACAGGGGTTCCTCTCTTTGACTATAGATGAGGCTCTCACCAGGGTCTCCTCTAAATCCCGTAGCTCCACTCTCAATCCCCATCTCCCCACTCGTAACAAGGACTGAGCTCCTCTTGTCCTCACCTCACACCCTACCAGAAGTCACATACAACAGATAATCCTCCGACATTTTTGCCACCTCCAACGGGATCCCACCACTGGCCACATCTTCCCATCTCCTCCCCTTTCGGCTTTCCGCAGAGATCGCTCCCTCCGTAACTCCCTGGTTAATTCGTCACTTCCCACCCAAACCACCCCCTCGCCTAGTACTTTCCCTTGCAACCGCAGGAAATGCTACACTTGTCACTTTACCTCCCCCCTCGACTCAAGTCTTTCCAGGTGAGGCAGAGGTTCACCTGCACCTCCTTCAACCTCATCTATTGCATCTGCTGTTTTAGGTGTCAACTACTCTACATCGGTGAGACCAAGCACAGGCTTGGTGATCACTTCGCCCAACACCTCCGCTCAGTTCGCATTAACCAACCTGTTCTCCTGGTGGCTCAGCACTTCAACTCGCCCACCCATTCCGAATCCCACCTTTCTGTCCTGGGCCTCCTCCATGGCCAGAGTGAGTCCCACCGCAAATTGGAGCAGCACCACCTCATATTTCACTTGGGTAGTTTACACCCCAGCGGTATGAGATTGACTTCTCCAATTTCAGGTAGTCTTTGCTTTCTCCTTTCTTCCCCTCCCCTTCCCAGCTTTCCGACAGCCTACTGTCTCCGCCTCTTCCTTTCTTCTTCCGGCCCTCCCTCCACCCACATCAGTCTGAAGAAGGGTCTCGATCCGAAACGTCACCTATTCTTTCACTCCATAGATGCTGCCTCACCTGCTGAGTTTCTCCAGCATTTTTGTCTACCTTCGATTTTTCTAGCTCTAGCATCTGCAGTTCTTTTTTAAACATAAAGCTCAACATATTCATATGTTTAACTCAACATAGTTAAAGTTGAAATGTCAATAGTAATTTGAATGGATGAATTAAGGTTAGAATATAAATTATTTTTTCTGATCAGGGTATGATTGTTATTGGGTTTTTAAAAAAATAACCTACCTCTAAGCGGTCCCTTATCTTGGTAAAGTTACACGTAGGTATAAGAAACACATTCACCTCAGAGGAAATAATTACATCTCTTGATAATGGTGTTATATGAACATTAACTTGCCTTTCTACTTTATAAATGCAATAACTGATATTTTATATTTGTGAAGATTTCTATTGACCTTTTTCCACAATTGCATTCAAACTCAAACGCATGATATGCATTTTTTTTTTTAAATACCACCTCAATTTTAACCAAATGGGCTTGCTTCTTTCACATTGTTGACGAAAGTACAATAAATCTTTGAGCACCTATAGAACTTTAAAAAAATTGTATTATTAATACATTTCCTGATTTAAAGGCTTACCTGTTTATCTTCAAAGCTCGATAATTAAACCACATCAAACCATGCTTAATTCCAAGACTTTTCAGCGGATTGAATTCCATCTAGGCTGTTGACATTGTCATAGGGACCACAATATCATACAGCTCTTCTAATCCATTCAGTTATTCATTCAGATCATGGCAGATCTCCACATATCTCCAGGTCCTGACAGGATATTCCCTAGGACATTGAGGGAAGTTAGTGTAGAAATAGCAGGAGCTATGACAGAAATATTTCAAATGTCATTAGAAACGGGAATAGTGCCGGAGGATTGGCGTACTGCGCATGTTGTTCCATTGTTTAAAAAGGGTTCAAAGAATAAACCTAGCAATTATAGACCTATTAGTTTGACGTCAGTGGTGGGCAAATTAATGGAAAGGATACTTAGAGATAATATATATAAGCATCTGGATAAACAGGGTCTGATCAGGAACAGTCAACATGGATTTGTGCCTGGAAGGTCATGTTTGACAAACCTTGAATTTTTTGAAGCGGTAACTAGGGAAATTGATGAGGGTAAAGCAGTGGATGTTGTCTATATGGATTTCAGTAAGGCCTTTGACAAGGTTCCCCATGGAAGGTTGGTTAAGAAGGTTCAATCTTTGGGTGTTAATGGCGGAGTAGCAAGATGGATTCAACAGTGGCTGAATGGGAGATGTCAGAGAGTAATGGTGGATGGCTGTTTGTCAGGTTGGAAGCCGGTGACCAGTGGGGTGCCTCAGGGATCTGTGTTGGGTCCACTGTTGTTTGTCATGTACATCAATGATCTGGATGATGGGGTGGAAAATTGGATAAGTAAGTATGCAGATGATACTAAGATAGGTGGTGTTGTGGATAATGAAGTAGATTTTCAAAGTCTACAGAGAGATTTGGGCCATTTGGAAAAGTGGGCTGAAAGATGGCAGATGGAGTTTAATGCTTTTAAGTGTGAAGTGCTACATCTTGGCAGGACAAATCAAAATAGGAAGTACATGGTAAATGGTAGGGAATTGAGGAATGCTGTGGAACAGAGGGATCTAGGAATAACTGTGTATAGTTCCCTGAAGGTGGAATTGCATGTAGATAGGGTGGTAAAGAAAGCCTTTGGTGTGCTGGCCTTTATAAATCAGAGCATTGAATATAGGAGTAGGGAAGTAATGTTAAAATTGTACAAGGCATTGGTAAGACCAATTCTGGAGTATGGTGTACAATTTTGGTCGCCTAGTTATAGGAAGGATGTCAACAAAATAGAGAGAGTACAGAGGAGATTTACTAGAATGTTGCCAGGGTTCCAGCAACTATGTTACAGAGAAAGGTTGAACAAGTTAGGTCTTTATTCTTTGGAGCACAGAAGGTTAAGGGGGGACTTGATTGAGGTCTTTAAAATGATGAAAGGGATAGACAGAGTTGACGTGGATACGTTTTTCCCATTGAGGGTAGGGAAGATTCAAACAAGAGGACATGACATGAGAATTAAGGGACAGAAGTTTCGGGGTAATGTGAGGGGGAACTTCTTTACTCAGAAGGTGGTGGCTGTGTGGAATGAGCTTCCAGCAGAAGTGGTGGAGGCAGGATCGATTTTAACATTTAAGACTAAAGTGGATAGGTATATGGACGTGAAGGGAATGGAGGGGTATGGTCTGAGTGCAGGTAGATGGGACTAGGGGAAAACAAATGGTCGGCACGGACTGGAAGGGCCGAGAGGGCCTGTTTCCGTGCTGTAATTGTTATATGGTTTATATCTGTCTCTGGCCTTAAATTTCAATTAATTTAGCATTCACGAGTGGGAAATACTTTTCAGTTCTTTGTATGGAATTTGCTCTCTCCGATTTCACTAATAAATTATCAGCCTGATGCCCCTCGACCTTATTAAACTTAATTATCATTTTAAACATTTTAGTTAATTCCTTCGTGCCCTCCCAACTCGAGGCAATACATGCCCTTGGTTCAAAAAAATTTGTGATTTTCTTTCCATTAAAGCTATCTGCATTACACGTTGAATAAGGGATGAAATATGTGATGGCAGTGGTGGCAATTGCATCTCTCTGATGACTTAAGACAGGCTGAATAGTCTCTCTAATGATTATCTGCTCGCAGGTAAACTCTCATCTTCTATTATCCATCAACAAGATTGAAGTTATGTATTTTGTTAAGTGAACTTTGATTTATCCCTTGCATGGTACATCTTAAGTCAGAGGGTGGTGAATCTGTGGAATTCATTACCACATAAGGCTGTGGAGGCCAGGTCAATGGATATTTTTAAGGCAGAGATAGAGAGATTTTTGATTAGTATGGGAACATGAGGAGAAGGCAGGAGAATGTGGTTAGGAGGGAGAGAGATCAAATGGAGGAGTAGACTTTTTTGGCTGAATGGCCTAATTCTTCTCCTATCACGTGAACTTATCAGTATAGCATCTTGCTCATCTGGTCGGTTTTTATTTAGTTTGTATTGGCATTTGTGTGTCTGTTTTTTCATAGCATTTTGCCAGTTCATCATATCTCTGCATTTTACCGATTCTTTTAATTAAGACTTTTGGATACTTTCCAAATGTAATAGTTAAGAAAACCGCTTTCCCCAATTTTTGAGGATAGAAGATATGAAGGCGGTAAAAATCCCACTGAAGATGAACACTAAACTGTAGTATTGTTTAAGAAAGAACTGCAGATGCTGGAAAACTCGAAGTTAGACAAAAAATGCTGGGGATTTCAGTGGGTGAGGCAGCATCTATGGAGAGATGGAATAAGCGACGTTTCGAGTTGAGACCCTTCTTATAAAACTGTAGTATTACCATTTAATTTATTAAAGAAAGAAGCCTACATATTTCAGTAACCAAAGGATTTTTACTTCACCTGCACCGTCACTAAGGTTAGACTTTTTTTAATTCCAGGGTATTTCATTCCAAAGTTGGAGTTTCTACTTGCAGCTGTGGGTTGTTGTCCAGACTTCTGGATTACCAGTTCATTAAATCAAATACTGTCCCACAAGCTTGCACCACGATTCACAGTCCAGGTATTTGTCTGTGGTAGTGTGCTCTGTTCCTTTACTGGCAGCAGTAATATTGGCGGAACTAACTATCCAATATAAACATGAAAGATTAGCGACTTTCCATGACATGTTATCTCTGAGACAAGATATGTCACATATGGCCATTACAATGGTCTCTACTATTCCATAAAGCACATTATCAGAATATTTGCAGGACAGTTTCGTTTATTGTCATGTGAAAAGCTTTTGCTGTGTGCAGTCAGCAGAAAGACAATACATGATTACAATCGATCCATTTAGAGTGTATAGATACATGATAAGGGACAAGAACAAGGACATGGCAGACCAATTGAATAACTACTTTGGTTCTGTCTTCACTAAGGAAGACATAAATAATCTGCCGGAAATAGCGGGGAACGGGTGTCAAAAATAAGATGGAGGAACTGAGTGAAATCCAGGTTAGCCGAGAAGTGGTGTTGGGTAAATTGAACGGATTAAAGGTTGATAAATCCCCAGGGCCAGATAGTCTGCATCCCAGAGTACTCAAGGAAGTGGCCACAGAAATAGTGGATGCATTAGTGATAATTTTTCAAAACTCCTTAGATTCTGGAGAAGTTCCTGAGGATTGGAGGGTAGCTAATGTAACCCCACTTTTAAAAAAAAGGAGGGATCGAGAAATCGGGGAATTACAGACGAGTTAGTCTAACATCGGTAGTGGGGAAACTGCTAGAGTCAGTTATTAAAGATGGGATAGCAGCACATTTGGAAAGTGGTGAAATCATTGGACAAAGTCAGCATGGATTTACAAAAGGTAAATCATGTCTGATGAATCTTATAGAATTTTTCGAGGATGCAACTAGTAGAGTGGATAAGGGAGAACCAGTGGATGTGTTATATCTAGACTTTCAGAAGGCTTTCGACAAGGTCCCACATAAGAGATTAGTATACAAACTTAAAGCACATGGTATTGGGGATTCAGTATTGATGTGGATAGAGAACTGGCTGGCAGACAGGAAGCAAAGGGTAGGAGTAAACGGGTCCTTTTCAGAATGGCAGGCAGTAACTAGTGGGATACCGCAAGGCTCAGTGCTGGGACCCCAGCTATTTACAATATATATTAATGATTTGGACGAGGGAATTGAATGCAACATCTCCAAGTTTGCGGATGACACTAAGCTGGGGGGTAGTGTTAGGTGTGAGGAGGATGCTAGGAGGCTGCAAGGTGACTTGGATAGGCTGGGTGAGTGGGCAAATGCATGACAGATGCAGTATAATGTGGATAAATGTGAGGTTATCCACTTTGGCGGCAAAAACAGGAGGGTAGACTATTATCTGAATGGTGGCAGATTAGGAAAAGGGGAGATGCAACGAGACCTGGGTGTCATGGTACACCAATCATTGAAAGTTGGCATGCAGGTGCAGCAGGCAGTGAAGAAAGCAAATGGTATGTTAGCATTCACAGCGAAAGGATTTGAGTATAGGAGCAGGGAGGTTCTACTGCAGTTGTACAGGGTTTTGGTGAGACCACACCTGGAGTATTGCGTACAGTTTTGGTCTCCAAATCTGAGGAAAGACATTCTTGCCATAGAGGGGGTACAGAGAAGGTTCACCAGACTGATTCCTGGAATGTCCGGACTTTCATATTAGGAAAGACTGGATAGACTTGGCTTGTACTCGCTAGAATTTAGAAGACTGAGGGGGGATCTTGTAGAAACTTACAACATTCTTAAGGGCTAGATGCAGGAAGATTGTTCCCGATGTTGGGGAGGTCCCGAACAAGGGGTCACAGTTTAAGGATAAGGGGGAATTCCTTTAGGACCGAGATGAGGAAAACATTTTTCACACAAAGAGTGATGAATCTCTGGAATTCTCTGCCACAGAAGGTAGTTGAGGCCAGTTCATTGGCTATATTTAAGAGGGATTTAGATGTGGCCCTTGTGGCTAAAGGGATCAGGGGGTATGGAGAGAAGGCAGGTACAGGATACTGAGTTGGATGATCAGCCATGATCATATTGAATGGTGGTGCAGGCTCAAATGGGCCGAATGGCCTACTCCTGCACCTATTTTCTATGTTCTATGTTTCTAAGGGAATAACGTTTAATGCAAGGTAAAGCCAGCAAAGTCCGATCAAGGATAGTCCAAGGGTCACCAATGAGGTAGTTCAGCACTGCTCTCTGATTATGGTAGAGATGCCTGATAACAGCTGGGAAGAAACTGCCCCTGAATCTGGTGGTGTTCATTTTCACACCTCTATATCGTTTGCCAGTTGGGAGAGGGTAGAAGAGGGAGTGGTCAAGATGCTACTCATGCTTGATTATGCTGCTGGCCTTGTCAAGGCAGCGTGAGGTATAAATGACATCAATAGAAGGAAGGTTGTTTTAAGTGATGGTCTGGGCTGCAATTTCTTGCGGTCTTGGATTGAGCCGTTTCCAAACCAAGCTGTGATGCATCCCAATAAAATGCTCTTCATGGGGCATCTGTGCATTCCTTAGCCTTCCAAGGAAGTACAGGCAATTGGAACAAGCCGCTTGAAAGAGTTCAAATGTGCGCTCTGATACCCTACCAAGGTTATTGGTGGAAACGACTCATTCCAAGACTCGCTGAACTAAAAGCATCTGAAAAGGAAAAGGGTTCCATTTTCATTAGCCTTGTATTTTTATTCTCTGACCAATTTCTTTAAGCAGTAGATATTGAAATATTCTATTCTGATGATTATGCACCAAGATCTTAGATGGTCACTTTGCTTCAATGCATGTAATCCAAACATTTTGCTCGTCTATTGGTAAAATGCAAAATAGATCATGCAGATTTTTTTTAATTTTGTCTGATTTCCTTAGTTTATGTTTATTTGTTATTTGCTAAAATGTGTACATTTATTAACACTTGTAACATTGTCATGATGATTGGCTTAATCATGTCAGTATTAATCAATTTTCATATATATCACGGTATTATTGATGTTAAGACATATTGCAGTTTCTTCAGGATACATGAGATTTTCAAAGTACAAATTCCATATCTATAATTTAGCATTGCTATTAACAATAAAACCTCACTGTTATGGAGAACTTTAAAAAAAATAGTGAAACTTGCTGAGAAATGTTGTAAAAAGTATACAACTAAATTTGATGATAAGGCTTCAGGAGATTATTCTAGCAAAAATGCCCACCAGCTGAGTTGATAAGATGGGATTTAAATAGCACATTTTGGAAGATAGAATGAAAATAGTGTTTGGAGGCAAGAAGAGGGATGTAGAGGTAAAGGAAGAGAGATTTAAGAAATAAGTTACTGAACTTTGATTCAATCATCTGAAGTCAACGATAATGAAGTTGTAAAAATCAGAGATATTCGTGAGGCGCACGGAAGATCTTGGAGTTACAAGGCTGGAGGACGTTACATATTTAAAATTAATGACTATTATAAGAGGGAGAGTCCACGGACACAATGAACACCAGACTGAGAATATTGAGAAAATTTATTATTGAATTAGGAGCCAATTTGTTAGTCAATGAACAGAAGGGTGAAGCCGATTTTAAATTAGCAGGGACGCAAAGAACTGTAGATGCTGATTCCTTACTCTCAATTTCTTTCCATCCAATGCATCTGCTCCCTAGTAAGGCTTTCCTTTCTAGGACATCCAAGATATTTTCTTTTGTAAACGTGGTTTCCTCCCTGCTGTAATGAATGGATTCCTCACCCTCCATGTCCCGTAGTTCTGCTTTCACTCTCCCTTCCCCTAGATATAACAATAATGGCATTTTCTGGTCCTTACCATTCATCACACCAGCCTCAGCATCCAACATATCATTCTCCAACATTTCTGACACCTTCAACATGATCCCACCACCAATCTCATCTCCCCATCCACACTTTCTGCAGAGACCACTCCCTCTACATTTTGTTTGTTCACTCACCCTTCCCACCGAAACTACCTCTTCCCCAGGTACTTTCCCCTGCAACCGCAGGAGATGTAGCACCTGTCCCAGTAATCTCATCCCTTGCATCCATCCAGCGACCTCAGCTGTCCTTCCAGGTGTGACAGAGGTTCACTTGCACCTCGTCTAACCGTATCTACTGCATTTGGTGTAGTACAAGTGTATACTAGGCAACCATTTCACCAAAGTTGATCCGCCAAGGACTGCTGCGTCTCCTGGATGCTAACCATTTTAATTCCCTTTTCCATTTCCAAATTGTCCTTCGCCCCATCCATTGCCAGAGTGAGGCCACATGTAAACTCGACAACAGCACATCATACATCCGCTCGAATAGTGTACCACCCAATGATATGAACATTGAATTCACATATGTCGGGTAACCAACTGACACTAATTTTACCCCCTATTCCCTGTCGGGTCAGGTCGGGGGGAGATCCCCCCGCCACGGGTACCATGTAATCCCATGCTACCTGCACCATGGTCAGATTGTCGGCAACTAAACCATCTCCTCCACCTTGGTGAGGAGGGGGCTGTGGACCCCAGCAGGGCCAAAAACAAGACCTGTCAAAGGGCGGATGAGCTTCTAGCGAGCCAATGGTCATCCACTCCAATAGAAGTTGCGATCACTGTCGTACATAGCATTGTAAGGAATGATGATAAAGCACGCACAATCCAAATCCTATACTTCCATTGGAAGTCCGCAGGAACTGGAGGACAGAGATGTGTGGTGCATCCATCACCGTTCCCGTTGGAAACCAACACCATTGTGTCGCTAATGTTTTCAATGATGATGATCCCAGTGTGCCCCACCTGATTTGCACCCGTTTCTCCCCTTCACCCTCTGCCTGTCTCCCTCCATCTAGATTCCTTCCTCTGGTTTCACAATTTACATATCTTCTATCCTTATCTCACACTTTTCGTCTCTTTATCTCTGGCCTTGGTCCAAGCATTTACCTGTGGAAAAAAAAATTCACTGTGTCCCCCTATCACTTGGCAGGCTTTGTCGTGTCCACGCGCCTTTTCCGCTTTCAGCACGCCCTCCCCCATACCGATCAGGCTAAAGGCAAGTCCTAACCCACAAGGTCACCTATCCATGTTCTCCAGACACGCTCTGTCACTTCAGTACTTTATGTCTTTTTGGTGCAGACTAAAAATTACCGTTTAGAATGATCTACAGTTTTCAAATCAATGTTGTTATATGTGCAAAGTTATATGGGTTTTCGGATGATGAGTATATGGGGTTGAAAGTTTTATTCACAAGCAGATGGCAGTTATCAACAGGCAGGAGGAGGGGTGAAGATGAAGGCCTAGAAAACACTGGTTGTGGGGAGGAATTAATATTTAATTGTAACCATGCAGTTGATGCAGAGGCTGTTCCAGTCGGCAAATTCTATGTTGGTTTCAGCAGCCTGTGCATTGAATTTGAGTGAATAGACCATTCATATATCTGTAACTACATGTGGACTTCCACTTTTTACTAGTCCAGGTTCTTAAGTCTGCATAACTTTTATGAATCCTCGCGTACTCTGTAACTGTCCTATTCCATCGTTCAGGATAAATGTGCACCTCAGCCCATGAGAAATCAAGAAGGAGAAACAAAGAAATGCAGATGTTGGTTTACAACAAAAGAGACACCGTGCTGGAGTAACGTTTCTGGTCACCACTTGTCTGAGGAAAGATCCCGACCCACCTCTCCCTGTTCTTGAAAGATGCTGCCTGACTCACTGAAAGATGCTGCCTGACCTGCTGAGTTAGTCCAGCACGTTGTGTCTCTTTTTCCACTAGAAATCAATTTGGCTGAGGCAAATGGATTACAGATGTGCCCCTAAGAGAATCTATAAGTTCAGGAGGGATGAAACAAAAGCTATTAAAATAATTTTGCACAGGAAGTAAATGTTAGAAGTGGTGGTTAAATATGTCATGTGTTGATACCAAACAATAAAATGAGACACCCTTGGACAGACAGAGATAAGGAACTTTGTCAGTTCTGTTATTGTGAACGGATGTTTGCTCATTGCAGCAGTCAAATTATTTGGTTCTCAGCAGTTTATACTATATTCTTAACATTCTCAATATGATATATGGAAATAACTGAAATATTGCGTTTACATAAGTATTCAGGCCCTTTGCTTTGACATTCAAACTTGAGCTTAGGTGCATCCTGTTTCCATTGATTATCCTTGAGATGTTTCTACAACTTGATTGGAGTCCACCAGCAGTAAATTAAATTAATTGAACATGATTTGGAAAGACACACACCTGTCTATATAAGGTCCCACAGTTGACAGTGCATGTCAGAGCAAAAACCAAGCCATGAAGACAAAGGAATTGTCCGAAGATCTCCGAGACATGATTGTGTCGAGACACAGATCTGGGGAAGGGTATAAAACAATTTCTGCAGCATTGCAGGCTCCAAAGAGCACAGTGGCCTCCGTCATTCTTAAATGGAAGAACTCTGGAACCACCAGGACTCTCCATAGAGCTGGCTGCCCGGCCAAACTGAGCAATCAGGGAAGAAGGGCCTTGGTCAGGGAGGTGACCAAGAACCCGATGGTCACTCATACAGAGCTCCAGAGTTCCACAGTGGAGATGGGAAACCCTTCCAGAAGGACAACTATATCTGCAGCACTCCACCAATCAGGCCTTTATGGTAAAGTGGCCAGATGGAAGCCAGTCCTCAGTAAAAGACACATGACAGCCCACTTGGAGTTTGCCAAAAGGCATGAGAAACAAGATTCTCTGGTCTGATGAAACCAAGATTGAACTCTTTGGCCTA
This sequence comes from Okamejei kenojei, assembly GCA_035221665.1. Classification (NCBI taxonomy): domain Eukaryota; kingdom Metazoa; phylum Chordata; class Chondrichthyes; order Rajiformes; family Rajidae; genus Okamejei; species Okamejei kenojei. Next base: position 94,500,944 of record CM069135.1, read on the forward strand.
AATGCCAAACATAATGTCTGGAGGAGACCAGGCACCACTCATCACCTGGCCAATACCATACCTACGGTGAAACATAGTGGTGGCAGCATCATGCTGTGGGAATGTTTTTCAGTGGCAGGAACTGGGAGACTAGTCAGGATCGAGGGAAAGGTGAACAAAGCAAAGTACAGAGAGATCCTTGATGAAAACCACCCCAGTCTAGACATCAGACTGGGGCTGAGGTTCACCTTCCAACAGGACAATGACCCTAAGCAGAGAGCCATGCCAACACAGGAGTGGCTTTGTGATAAGTCTGTGAATGTCCTTGAGTGGTCCAGCCAGTGCCCGGACTTGAACCCGATCGAACATCTCCAAGGGGACCTGAAAATAACTGTGCTATGTAAATATGTAAATGTGATATTTCAGTTACTTCTTTTTAATTACTTTGCAAAAAATTCCAAACAATTCTTTTCACTTTTTTATTATGGGGTATTGTGGGTAGATAGATGATTTTTTTAAATGAATTTAATACATTTTAGAATAAGGCTGTAAATGTGGAAAAAGTGTGTGAATACTTTCTGAATGCACTGTATCATATACCAGAGTTCACCCCCCCTCCCCACGCCCACTGAATATCTTAACATCGAATCAACCTGACAGATCTGCCATGATTTCTTTTACTTGCATATATTCCTTGGAAAAAGCTGCAAAATCAATGTCAATGACATATGTTGCATTATTCAGACTTTCTTAGTGTGTCCTGAGTTTTGGATTTTGGCCAAGAAATTTGGCCAAAAATACGAATATCTTTCCCATATGGGGGAAAAGCAACCATATGGGGCATCAGACAGCTCTAAAGAACCCTTCTTCAGAGTGATTGTAGCTGGGGAGGGGATAAAGTTGGAAAAGAGGTGGATGCAGGATGAAGTCTGGCAAGTGTTAAGGGGCTGTCCCAGTTGGGCGACCTAATCCGCGAGTTTACCCTCAACTCATACTCGCAGCATGGTCGACACGAGGTCAGAGGAGGTCTTTGTAAATCTCCTTCATGCTCAAGAGTAGTCCCCGTATACTCGAGGCCTCAGCTGGGTCGCGGCGTATTTTTCAACATGTTGAAAAATGCCCACGAGTAAAAAAAGGTCGCCGTGGAAAAAAATCGATACTTTTTTACTCGTAAGTTTAGTCGTAGTAGGTCGTAGTAGGTTGGCATGTTAGTCGTACGTAATCAAGGGTAGTCAAAGGTAGTCGTAGATAGTCTTCATCATAGTCGAGGGGAGGTCAAAGGAGATAGTCTTCACTCTCCACTATTTTCCCGAAGTTCGTCATAGCTAGTGTTCAACATAGTCGAAGGAGGTCAAAGAGGTCTTCTACATAGTCGAAGGAGGTCTTCAGCATGACATTTTTGTAAACTCTCCCAAACTCTTCTAAACTCGCCAATTAGGGGCCGTGGGACAGCCCCTTTAGGTAGATTCAGGTTTTTAAATTGTTAAATAGTGGGACAATGGTGAATTTGAAACTTCAACCAATTTCCAGCCATATGTCAAAAAATTGTATGATGTCTTATTGCTGTGTTTAGGAAAATGTGGATCAAAGTGATACTATTACGCAGTATTGGAAGGAATGAAAATAACATTTTTCATATCTGACTTGTATATCTCAAAAAAAAACATCTGAAGGGAATGGAAAGGTAGGGTTATATGTTGACGTGAGAAAATCACTAGGTACCCCGTTGGAAGAGAGGAAAAAAAATACTCCATGGGGACACAAGGAACTGCAGATACTGGTGTACAAAATATGATAGGAGTAACTCAACAGGTCAGGCAGCATCTCTGGAGAACATGGATAGATGAGGTTTTGGGTCGGGACCCTTCTGAAGAAGGTCCTGTCTTCATGGAGATTGTAGGTTATCTGAAAGCACTGTTGTATGAATGATCTAGTGAAGATGGGATAACCTGCATTTTTTTCAAACTGTAAACATTTTCAAACCAAAAAAAACTTAATTTTTGAATTTGTAAGGTGTAAAAAAGAAAATCACATGGCTTTGGGGATCAGGATATTTTATTGAACGAGCAATTTTCCCACACATTACCAAAGCAACACCAACATTTCAGGAAGGAGTAGCTGGGCTTGTGAAGTACCACAGTTTTTTTCTCTTATAGTATTTTGGGAACTTTTGCCTCTACATATTCCTTACCAGAGATTCAATAATTACACAAACATTTAGAGTAACTGGTTATGATATGATACGATAGAACTTTATTCATCCCCAGAGGGAAATTAGTCTGCCAACAGTCATAACACACAACAAGGTACACGAAAACTTGAAATTAAAATTCAATTAAAAGTGAAAACAAAAAGAAAAAGGCAGGCGACTTGTCTGGCTGCACAGCGGCTTAACCGGAACAAATGAACAAACAAACAAACACAGACTTATCCCCTGGGCAGAGGATTCTAAACTAGAGGTAGGCAAAGAATGCTGGAGAAACTCAGCGGATGTGGCACCTGCTGAGTTTCTCCAACATTTTTTGTCTACTTTAGATTTTTCCAGCATCTGCAGTTCTTTCTTAAACATTCAAAACTTGAGTGTCCACCTCTCCCCCACACCGAGTCCCCCTTTGTTCTCCCACCATCCCTCACTGTGGTCCCCCCAGGCATTATCTTAGTGAAATCATCAAAAAAGCCATGAGATGGCACTTATGGCAAAATCCGGGCTCTACAGATAAATATAAACATTTGGAGACAGTTTTAAAGTATGGTCCATGTGAACCATGTTCAAGATAAATAAGGCGATGAGAAAGAATCAAGTGATTAAGAGGCTGATTGTCAGATTAGCTAGACACAAAACATTTGCTGAGGTGCAAACTGTGTGGGTGTCTTTACTAATACAATCGCATTCACAGCGAATGCTACATCAGAAATGTCCTGAAACTGCAAATTTCATATATGCTTATGATAGCAAAATTGAGTTTTGCTCCCATAAGTTTTTAGGAAACAGAGCAGGAAGGATATACTAATTATTATTAACATAAAGGGAAGCTTTTTGCTCAGTCAGCGAGAGTATTCCTGAGTATGTAGGTTGGTATTAGTGTGCGGGGATCGCTGGTTGGCGCAGACTCGGTGGGTTGAAGGGCTTGTTTCTGCACTCTATCTCTAAACTAAACTGTATGCTATCTGGGCATGCGGACTTGAGTTAAAGGGAGAAGTTAGATAAGGTGGGACTTTGAAGGGTAGGAGGCTGAGCGGTGATGTTAGTGATGTGTATAAGATCAAGACGGGCATGGATAAAGTGAGTGAAAGCACAGTCTTTTTCTCAAGGTAGGCATAGGTTTAAGGTGAGAGGGGAGAGATTGCGGGCAACTTGAACTGGAATGAACTGCAGAGGAATCTGTAGGGGAGCCAATTACTCCTTTTGGATTTATGGATGGGAGGGGTTTGAGGGCTATGGGTCAAATGCAGGCAAATGGGATTAGCCCAGTGTGCAAACTTGGTCGGCGTGGAAAGGGTGAGCTAAAGGTCTTGTTTCCATGCTGTACAGCGCTCTCATTGAATTTCACTTTATAAAAAGAAACCAAGCTAAATGCAAATTTACTTGACAATCCATAAAGAACAATTCTAATTACTTGAGAAGGCACTGCAATCGTCCAGTGCACATGTGGAGGAGATTAACACAATCAAAATAATGTATAATATGACACTTGTTAATTCCATTTCCTCTGAACTATGAGTCTTTAAGGGTGTTTCTGATACTGGAACTACAAGGAGCAGTCAGTTTAGAAAATTCCACTGGGTGAAGCCAGAGCGTGAGCAAATATAAATAAAATGGGTAGAGTTGCTTCCTTACAGCGCCGGAGACCTGGGTTTGATCCTGACTGTGGGTACTGTCTGTACAGTGTTTGTACATTTTCCCCGTGACCATGAGGCTTTTCTCTGGGAGCCCCGGTTTCCTCCCACATTCCAAAGACGTACAGATTTGTAAGTTATTTGGCTTCAGTAAAAATTGTAAAATTGTCCCTAGTGCGTAGGATAGTGCTAGTGTACAGGGATAGCTGGTCGGTGCAGACTCGGTGGGCTGAAGAGTCTATTTCTGCATGGTATCGCTAAACTAAACCGTTCTGAACAATGCCATGGGACATTCACTGGAAACAAACCACAAGAAACTGTTACTTGGTCATCTGCAATCAATCAAAATGAACATTTCATGAGAAACCATTATGAACTCTGATTCTATTTTCATTTTAAAGGCCTTTCAGTTAAATTCCAAACACAATCTCTATATAATAATTGTAATTTGTACAATCTTTTCTGAAACCCACAGCTGCAGAGATCATGGGCACAAACCTATGTTGAGCTTTGCTATCAATCTGTGCCACGAATCTTAGGTTTAGGTTTATTATCATGTATTGTGGTGCTGTGAAAAATCTTTGTGTTGCATGCTATCCAAACAGATCAGATATACCATACATACAGTAGATACAATCAGTTCAAACTCAAGTACAATAGTAGGAGCAAAGGGGAAGATACGGAATGCAAAATATAGTTCTCACCTTCCTCCACATGTTTGCTGTGTCCCCCACATGGCTTGTGGCAAACTGCAAACGTGACTTTTATGGCTTTGTTTCAACAATTACTTTCTTCTTGCCACTCTTCCATAAAGGCCCAATTTGTGGAGTGCACGACTAATAGTTGTCCTGTAGACAGATTCTCCAACCTGAGCTGTGGATCTCTACAGCTTCTCCAGAGTTACCATGGGCCTCTTGGCTGCTTCTCTGATCAATGCTCTCCTTGCCCGGCCTGTCAGTTTAGGTGGACGGCCATGTCTTGGTAGGTTTGCAGTTGTGCCTTTCTCTTTCCATTTTCAGATGATGGATTGAACAGTGCTTCGTGAGATGTTCAAGGCTTGGGATATTTTTTATAACCTAACCCTGCTTTAAACTTCTCCACAACTTTATCCCTGACCTGTCTGGTGTGTTCCTTGGGTGTCATGATGCTGTTTGTTCACCAATGTTCTCTAACAAACCTCTGAGGCCTTCACAGACTACTGTATTTATACTGAGATTAGATTACACACAAGTGGACTCTATTTACTAATTAGGTGACTTCTGAAGGCAATTGGTTGCACTGGATTTTATTTAGGGGTATCAGAGTAAAGGGGGCTGAATACTTTTGCACGCCCCACTTTTCAGTTTTTTATTTGTAATAAAATTTGAAAACCATGTATAATTTTCCTTCCACCACAATTATGCGCCACTTTGTGTTTGTCTATCACATAAAATCCCAATAAAATACCATTTACGTTTGTGGTTGTAACGTGACAAAATATGGAAAAGTTCAAGGGGTATGAAAACTTTTGCTAGCCACTCTAGTAGTTCAGCACTGCCCTCCAGTTGTGGTAGGTTGATTAATTTGGCTGATAACAGCAGGGATAAAACTGTTCTTGAATCTGGAGGTGTGCATTTTCACACTTATATGCCTTTTGCCTGATGGGAGTGGGGAGAAGAGGGAGTGGCCAGGATATGACTCAACCTTAGAGTCATAGAGTGATACAGTGTGGAAACAAGCCCATCAGTCCAACTTGCCCACACCGGCCAGCAATGTCCCAGCTACACTAGTCCCACTTGCCTACGCTTGGTTCATATCCCTTCAAACCTGTCCTATCCATGTACCTGTCTAACTGTTTCTTAAATGATGGGATAGTCCCAGCCTCAACTACCTCCTCTGGCAGCTTGTTCCATACACCCACCACCCTTTGTGTATAAAGGTTACCCCTCGATTCCTAATAAATCTTTTCCCTTTCACCTTGAACCTATGTCCTCTGGTCCTCAATTCCCCTACTCTGGGCAAGAGACTCTGCATCTACCCAATCTATTCTTCTCATGATATTGTGCACAAATTGATACATTGATTATGCTGCTGGCCTTGCCAAGGCAGCGTGAGGTATAAATGAAGTGAATAGAAGGGAGGTTTGTTTGTGTGATTGTCTGGGCTCCTAGAATTGGCCATTTCTGCTGTAAGTCATAATCTGTGTTCATGGTTCAATATTTCCTTCCCAATTAGCAGAATGTGACCTGCTGTGGATATCCTTTAGTTATACTTTTTTAAAACTTATTTTATATTGTTCCTCTCAAACTGCTCAACCCTCAATTCCATACTTTTTCTTCCCTGACTACCCCATTAAACCATCAACTGGATACCTTTACAACCATGTCCTGATCAAAGAAGTTCCTTCGATATTTTCTATCCTTTCCCCCACACTTCCAAAAATCTTCACTGTATCTCAGGACGTTTCGGGTCGGAACCCCACTTCAGAAACGTCACCTATCCATTGTCTCCAGAGAAGCTGCCGTTGAGTTACTCCAGCATTTTATGTCTATCTTTGGTATAAACCAACATCTGTAGTTCATTTTCATTGCACCCTCTCACCTGCTCTACAACGTGAAACCAATGTTTTTTCTATCTTGCTCAATTCTGACTTCAAACTGAAACAATGACAGCTTCTCATTCCACAAATGCTTCGTAACCTGCTGGGTTTTCCCAGCATTTTGTTTTTACATAAAGCTAGTTTGTTTCCTCATTTTTTCAGTTTTGATTTTGGGTCTTGACCTGAACCATGAACTCTGTTTATCTGCTAAGAAAATGCTGTCTGGCATGCTGAATGTTACCAGATTTCCTGTTTCAGATTTCTAAGTTTCTTGTGTTTTCAGCTAGTGCTCAGGACCCGACATCCGTTTCTAACAGAGTAAACATTGAACACTTACAGGGTGTATACACATTATGGTATGGTGGAAGAGAAACCAGTGGCCTTTGTTCCAGAATCAATAAAACATTCTTCCGATATGAGCCATCACTCTCAAAGCAATGCAGTTGAAACCAATGAGTCATGAATTATCATTGTACAAGACTGCACTTAAAACCTCTGAGAAACGGTTCATAAGTTCGTAAATGATGGGAGCAGAATTAGGCCATTTGGCCCATCATCAACTCCACCTTTCAATCATGACTGATCTATCTCGCTCTCCTAACCACATTCTCCTGCAAATTAACTTTTTGTAAATCTTGCACCAGCACTCCCGAGTCCCGTTGCACCTCTCATTTCTTGATTCTCTCCTCATTTAGAAAATAGTCCATGCCTATTATCAAAACTTCCTAATATCAAAATGAATGACTCCACACTTTGCTATGCTGTATTCCATCTGTCACTTCTCTGCCCACTCTCCCAACCTGTCCAAGTCTCTGCTTTCTCTACACTACCAGCCCCTCTTCCTATCGTCATATCGATATGATTGAATAGAACTTTATTTATCCCAGGAGAGAAATTGGTCAAGCCTGGATTATCATCTGGAAACTTGCCCACAAAGTTTTCAATCCTCTCATCCAAATCATTAATATACACTTGAAGATTGTGGCCCCAGCATAAACCCCTGCGGAGCACTGCTTGTCACTGGCAGACAACCAGAAAAAGCTCCCTTTATTGCCACTCTTTGCCTTCTGCAAACAAGCCAACCTGCTATCCATGCTTGTATCTTCCCTCTGATACTCAGATCTCTAAAAACGCTGAATTCAAAGAAACAAGGAGAAAGTATGTGGATTTCAACACAATGAACCAAAAAGATGTTACATCTGTACAAGGAAAATGGTACAGTATAGCAGATGGGACTGATGCAGGATATGAAAAGCAGGTCCAATTCAGGCAAAGGCACACATGTAGCTGCCACATTTAGCCAAAGCTCATCTGAAAGTCAAAGGTTAATGAGCTTGAGATGATTGATGTGGCAAGACAAATTGCAGTCTCCCAATCTATGATGCGCAAGATTGAGGAGTTTATTGGACGAGATAACACATTGAAAATTAAATTTCAAAAATGGGATTAATGTCAGATTCATGTAAAAAGCATGGTCAAGAGTTGGTGTGGAGTCGATGGGCAGAGGGCAGTATCTGTATAATGCTGCAACTGAAGTGAATGATAGAGGCAGGGTGGAAAAATATGCAATGTGATGTTGAAACTATTCTCAACATACATGACCAAAAATAGAAGATGAGGGATGAAGTGGACACTCAAATTGACCTGGTCGATTGCTTTTCAATTTTAAAGAAGAGATGTGATATATGTGTCCAAGTAACATTGGCCCGTTGACACGAATCGTAATTTTACAGATGTCCCTCTTTTTCTCTGGCAGCCCCTCACAATTGAGGATGCCCAACATTCACTCTAATCTTGAGTTCTGAGGTGGCTAATGAGGCCATTTAGGGAACTGCACTCTTCAACAGATGGAGCAGGAGAGGGCTGACAGGATGTTCAGGAAGGTAGTTTGTAGACTTTTGTGTGCCACTGTCGTGTGGCTATGAGTCCTTAATGCATTCCAGAATGTTCCTTCTCCACTTTGAGTGGCCATGGACTACTAAGAATTGGAGGGGATGTTGCATTTCTTCAGGGTATGAGGACATCTTTGCATCCTATTCTCCAGTTTGCTATTGCTTCCCTTAGAGATTTCTGAATAGAGTATCTCTTTCAGGATTCCGATATCAAGATGTAAAGAACCCTTGGTCTGCCCAGCATATCCGACTGAGTGTAACTTGGGCCTCAGTGCTGAGAATGTTGGCTTGTAAGAAGACATTGACAATAGTTTGCTTATCCTTTCAATGAATTTCCAATCAGGATGTATCCTGTTCCAACAAAGTTAATGTTGATGTTGGAGGATCTACATTAACAACAAATGTATTCTTGATTAGTAAGGATGTCAGGGGTTATGATGAGAAGGCAGGTAAATGGGGTTGGGAGGGAGAGATAGGTCAGCCATGATTGAATGGCGTAGACTTGATGGGCTGAATGGCCTAATTCTGCTCCTATCACTTATTACCAAGGAGGTTAATTCTGAACCCATTTGATGTATTAAGGGAAACAAGCGATGCTCCTCATTGCTCCAGAGAGGGGTTGAAACATACTGCCGTAGTTGGTAATATTTTTCAAAGCCTGAGTTGTTTGATATATAGTCCTACCTTCCTATATACATCTGAGGTTTTTATGAGATCTTTCAACACGCATTTCTTTAACTAACACAAATGTTTTCCTGGCTCCCTGAAGATGGTAGTGAATTTCATAATTGATGTCTGCTTTTATCGAATTGTGGTTTCTGAGATTGGGGAAATGGTCTGTGTTTTTCAGGCTCTTGCCATGAACATTTATTCTCAGAGAGGTGATGCAGCAGGGGTAATTTGATAGATAATCTAGGTCTTGCGTTTGAGCATAAATCCATGCTAAGCTATACTTCAGTAAAACCATGTGTGATGGCTTGTAGGTCAGCCTCTGAACGCACAAGCATTGGCTGCATACAGTAGCTTAACCACTAAGGTTTGGATGAAATATAAAGTGTTGGAGGAACTCAGCAGGTTAGGCAAGATTTGTGGAAGGAGTGTCCACTTGATCTAACCATTCAAACCAACCTACCATGCAGAAATCGATTGCCTTGCTGAAATCCATATATATAACCTCTACAGCTGTGCCCTCATCAACCGTTTTGGTCACATCTTCAAAAAAACTCAATCAGATTCATAAGACACGACCTCCCACGTACAAAAACGATGCTGACTTTCCCAAATCAGCCCATGTCCATCTAAATGTATGTATATCTTGTAACTCAGAGTACTCTCAAGTAACTTATCACCGATGTTAAGTTCACTCGCCTATGTTACCCGGGCTTTTCCCTGCAGCCCTTCTTGAATAGAGACACAACATTTGCCACCCTCCAGTCTTCCAGCACCTCACCTGCATCTAATTACGACTTGCAAATCTCAGTCAGGGCAATTTCCCCTCTAGCTTCCCACAGTCCTCGGATATATTTGATCAGGCCCAGGATATTTGTATACCTTCATACGCATCAGGACCTTCAGCACCTCTTCGACCGTAATATTGACTGCTCTCAAGACATTTCCATTCACTGCTCCAAGTTCCCCGGTCCTCATGTTTATGTCTCCACATAGAGTTGACCGCTTTGATTCCTGAGGGACCTATTTCTCTTTCTGGTTACCCTTTTTCCCTTTATGTACATAAAATCTCTTGGGATCATCCTTAATGCTATCTGCCAAAGCTATCTCCGGTCCCCTTTTTGCCCTCCTGATTTTCTTTTTTAGCCTACTCCTCAGTTCCCGATACTCCTCCAGGGATACACTTGATCCTAGCTGCCTGTACCTGGCCCATGCCTCCATACTCTAAACCAGAGCCTCAATTTCTCTCGTCATCCAAGCTTCCTTACACTCACCTGCCTTGCCCTTCACTGTAACAGGAACATGCATGTCCTGGACGCTTGTCAGCACACTTTTAAAAACATCCCACTTTCTTGATGTTCTTTTTCCTCCAAACAACCTGCTCCAAGCAAATTGAGCAAGTTTCTATCTTATACCTTCAAAAGATAAAAATCAAGTTGCTGTTTCGGGTCAAGTGTGCAGCATTTCTTTTTCAGATTTCCAGCAACTGCTCTTTTTGTGCTTGAGGAAGTGATACTGGTTGGCACTGTAAACCTCTTTTAATTAATAAATAACTTTGTTATTTAAATTATTGACTATTTCCAGTAATTAGAACTGCGAGGGAGTGAGATATTACTTTTCGCCTCACCTTGCTTGGGGGCTGTGTAAAGCAGCCGCACATTGTGCCTGTTTTGCAGCTGATTTAGCAGATGCAATGGTGTACTCCAGACACTGGTAGGAGAGAGCATTTGGTTGAGGGTTGAACACTTCTCTCCAGCCTAATCACAAGCTTAATACAAACTCATCACTTAATACATTTGCAAAATAAGGGACATCAGAAATGCGAGATACATCTTTATAAAATATAAACAATTTGTTAGTGAGCCACACAGTGGGAAGTGCTCATCAGCCATGATTGATTGGAGGAGTGGACTTAATGGGCTGATTGGCCTAATTCTACCTCTATCACTTTTGCGTTGGGGAAATGGGTGAGTGGTGGAATATTGCTTTGAGGAACGGGTTGTGTTCGGGGAACAACCTTCCGTGGGGGGTTTGGGTGAGTTGTGGAATATTGCGCTGGGGGAACGGGGTACATTGGGGGAGCAGGCCTCCCGTATGACATGGACCCAAACTCTCATCTTGTGTGTGAGTTTGCATGTTCGTTTGTGAGCGTGCTTTTCATGACCTGAACTATGCCAAAACTGTACACGATAGCACTACAGTTTTTGCACCACCTTACTCACCATTGTCCTGTGGTGTAGTGTATCAAGTCTTGTTATATTTTTTATATTTTAGAAGTTATTCACATTTTTACATTTACACAACCACAATTTGAGAAATTAAATCTTCCCTCTTCACTGGCACTTACATTTATGCCATCACAATGGGATTGTAGCCTTGCTCGCTACAATGTTGCTATCCCAGAACACTGAGTCCTGCCAGCCCAAGCAAGCGCAATTGCATTTTTTTTTAAAGTTTAAAATGAGGGATGGTGAATAAGGGAAATGAGCTGCCCCTACGCAGTTGGGAGCTATGGGTGAGTGGTGGAATATTGCGTTGGGGAAATGGGTTGCGTTGGGGGAACGGGTGATTGGTGGAATATTGCATTGGGGAACGGGTTGCGTTGGGGGATCAGGCCTCCCATGGGGGATATGGATGAGTGGTTGAATATTGTGTTAGGGGAACGGGCCTCCTGTGTGACATGGACCCAAATGGTCCCACTTGGTCCAGTTAATACTGAAAGTTTCAATGAGATTTCCTTCTATTTTTTCATATCTTTCCATGCTTCTGAGTAAACACCTTAAAACACCTTAGGATAGTGTTAATGTATGGGGATCGCTGGTCAGCGCGAACTTGGTGGGCCGAAGGGCCTGTTTCCACACTGTATCTCTAAACTAAACTAAACTACATGAAAATTAATACTTCCAGTGTTACTAATTGTTTTTGCTGTTCATCATTAATAGTAAGATTAAACGAGAACTTACCAGTTTGAAATTTGATCTTATTTTATGAGGAGTTAGGTTGAGGCATTACGTGAAGAGCCCGCCAGCACGCATGCGCGACATTCTTCAAAGCAGCGGTGTGAAATCACAGATAACAGAAGTTGACTAAATATATAGTAAGACAAGAGAACTGAAATATATAGTATGACAAGAGAACTGGTTTCAAATACCAGTTGACATTTAACTCTGGAATTCTCTACCACAGAAGGTAGTTGAGGCCAATTCGTTGGCTATATTAAAGAGGGAGTTAGATGTGGTCCTTGTGGTTAAAGGGATCAGGGGGTATGGAGAGAAGGCAGGTAAGAGATACTGAGTTGGATGATCAGCCATGATCATATTGAATGATGGTGCAGGCTCGAAGGGCCGAATGGCCTACTCCTGCACCTATTTTCTATGTTTCTATGTTTCTATGTTTATATAGAGGGTTGGGAGCAGAGGGCATGTAATCCCTCAACGTAACTCAAATAAAGATCAAACCTCAAAATGGCAAGTTCTCATTTAATCTTACTATTTTACTTCGGAGTAACTACGTTAAGATTTCAAAGCTCTGTGATTTCATGCCGTGGAGTCCATGCATCACACACTGCATCAGTGAAGAGTGAATTTTAATAATGCATTCAGACATGACATACAGTGGCTTGCAAAAGTATTCATACCCCTTGAACTTTTCCAAATTTTGTCATGTTACAACCACAAACGTAAATGTATTTTATTGGGATTTTATGTGATAGACCAACACAAAGTGGTGCATAATTGTGAAGTGGAAGGAAAATGATACATGGTTTCCAAATTTTATTACAAATAAAAAACTGAAAAGTGTGGCGTGCAAAAGTATTCAGCCCCCCTGAGTCAATACTTTGTAGAACCACCTTTCGCTGCAATTACAGCTGCAAATCTTTTGGGGTATGTCTCTACCAGCTTTGCACAGCTAGAGATTGGCATTTTTGCCCATTGTTCTTTGCAAAATAGCTCAAGCTCAGTCAGATTGGATGGAGAGCGTCTGTGAACAGCAATTTTCAAGTCTTGCCAGAGATTCTCAATTGGATTTAGGTCTGAACTTTGACTGGGCCATTCTAACACATGAATATGCTTTGATCTAAACCATTCCATTGTAGCTCTGGCTGTATGTTTAGGGTCGTTGTCCTGCTGGAAGGTGAACCTCCGCCCCAGTCTCAAGTCTTTTGCAGACTCTAACAGGTTTTCTTCCAAGATTGCCCAGTATTTGGCTCCATCCATCTTCCCAAGAACTCTGACCAGCTTCCCTGTCCCTGCTGAAGAAAAGCATCCCCACAGCATGATGCTGCCACCACCATGTTACACAGTGGGGATGGTGTGTTCAGGGTGATGTGCAGTGTTAGTTTTCTGCCACACATAGCGTTTTGCATTTAGGTCAAAAACTTCAATTTTGGTCTCATCAGACAAGAGCACCTTCCTCCACATGTTTGCTGTGTCCCCCACATAGCTTGTGGCAAACTGCAAACAAGACTTCTAATGGCTTTGTTTCAACAATGGCTTTCTTCTTGCCACTCTTCCATAAAGGCCCGATTTGTGGAGTGCATGACAAATAGTTGTCCTGTGGACAGATTCTCCCACCTGAGCTGTGGATCTCTGCAGCTTCCCCAGAGTTACCATGGGCCTCTTGGCTGCTTCTCTGATCAATGCTCTCCTTGCCCGGCCTGTCAGTTTAGGTGGACGGCCATGTCTTGGTAGGTTTGCAGTTGTGCCATACTCTTTCCATTTTCGGATGATGGATTGAACAGTGCTCCGTGAGATGTTCAAAGCTTGGGATATTGTTTTATAACCTAACCCTGCTTTAAACTTCTCCACAACTTTATCCCTGACCTGTCTGGTGTGTTCCTTGGGCATCATGATGCCCAAGGAACATTGTTTGTTCACTAATGTTCTCTAACAAACCTCTGAGGCCTTCACAGAACAGCTGTATTTATACTGAGATTAGATTACACACAAGTGGACTCTATTTACTAATTAGGTGACGTCTGAAGGCAATTGGTTGCACTGGATTTTATTTAGGGGTATCAGAGTAAAGGGGGCTGAATACTTTTGCACGCCACACTTTTCAGTTTTTTATGTGCCACTTTGTGTTCGTCTATCACGTAAAATCCCAATAAAATACATTTACGTTTGTGGTTTTAACGTGACAAAATGTGGAAAAGTTCAAGGGGTATGAATACTTTTGCAAGCCACTGTAGGTATAGACATGGTGATGCTATTAAGGACAAATAATGATAATAGTAACCTCCCTCAACCGGGAGGAACTATAACACAGACCTAAAATAGAGTTGGCAAATACCCCCGGTCTGGCAAAGGGTATTTCTAAAATGTTTGAAAGATCGATCGTTAGACCATCCTGCAGCTGCCAGGATGTGGTCCCGCGAAATGTCCATCCCCTGCTGCTGATATAGTTGCTGCCTGGGTGGAGTGAGATTTGTATGTCAGTGTTCACTCCTGTATCCCAGAACCCATATTAACCACCTGGAGATGGTCTGTAGTGATATTTTCTTATGAGGCATCATGTGACTAACAATCATAGCTAGTTCAGAGTCTCTAAGGCTCTAGTGACCTTACATACTGGTGTAGATGTGTGGCCACACACAACCGATGGTCCATGGGATATGCCAACAATTCTAGTTTGAGACCTGATGTCCCTGGTGTATTCTGCTGATTAAGTCATAACATAAATGCAATTTCCCTGCAAAATAATCATCTTGTCCAGTCACAGCTATGCAAAAAACTGGACCCATTGTGCTGACTCAGCGCCATGAGCATAACCACTTGGTTAGTGAGCCAAGGAAAGGAATGTTCCAATGTTAACATCCCATATCTCTGCATACCTGGCCTGGGGGGTTTCAAGTTGAAGATACCCTTCACAATCTAGATATCAGAAGGTGAGACCCGACAGAGTGGATTCTGCTCCTCGCAGCCAATATGCTGTGAAGGCACGTGTGGCACAGTAAATGGCACTCTATTAATGATTATCAAACCCCATATAGAACTGAACTTCAAGACGTCAGTCATCCGTGTCAACTTATATGTAATAACAAAATACTTTCCATCTCTTATGAGGGAAGTATTGCTTATTTCGTGCTATCCCTGCAATTGCAGCGAGCACATCCATAGTTTGGTTTAACAATCCTAGCCGCAGGAACGGTCTTCCCAGTCTGCAAGTCAATGAATTGATTTATGAATGCAGAGGATGGTTTTCAGAGTCACGGCTAACCAGCAATTTTGTTCCTGGAAATAACCATATAAGGTTCTATCATCATTCACAACATCAGCGGGAATCATGGCTGTATCGGCCAGTTAGGCACTACGAAAATGCCTGAAGCGGGAAATTGCTGTATTAGCAAGACCCGTCTGATAAGGTAAAATGGAAGGAGACAAAGAGCATACTTCCCCAGTGTAGTGAGAATGCATCCATCGCCACTGATACGTATCTTGTAACTGGTGATTGAGCCTGTATGCAACATTGTGATCTTTAGGTGTTCCATCGAGCCCACAATGTCCTTAAATACTTGCGATCCAACATCCATTCTGTGTTGTCATTGCATTTACATGATGATACACCAATGCCAAATGAAGTTAGGTAAACTATTACCGGATACTTTGACTTGATTGCACCCATGTGATTAACATATAACAGCACCAGAGTGTATCAAGTTAGACTTGAGCAAGCAGATTATGCATATTCGCACAAACCTTTAATCCACAGAGTTAATAGGTAGTTGATACCATATAACTGAACAGTTGGTAACTCATGCAACCCCATCCGCCTCCGTAACTAAAGATGGTATTTAGTAATTATCCATCTTTGAGCAATAGCATCAGTTAGTAATTAACTGACGAGTGCTGATGAAGGTTAGTGAGGCAATTTAAAAGTCTCACAGCCTCGGGGAAGAAACTCGCTTTTAGCCTTGTTGTCCTGGCCTTTATGCTGCGCAGCCTTCTCCCTGAGGGGAGGGGGGCAAAGAGTCCATTTGCCGGGTGGGTGGGGTCCTTCATGATGTTCGAGGCTCTGCTCTTGCACCTGCTGATGTAAATCTCCTCAAAGGCATTAGAAGATCATCTGAGCATCTTGAAATCAATCTCATGAGCATTAATGAAAGATAGCCGAGCAACGCGGTATCGATATATATAAAACCTCCCGTTTCTTCTGACCATGTCTTATGCAATATTCAGTAAGCCAACCTGGACAATTAGTTTGGTGTGACAGTTGTGTAGGAAGGAACTACAGGTGCTGGTTTTAACCGAAGATGGACACAAAAAGCTGGAGTAACTCAGCGGTACAGGCAGCATCTCTGGAGTGAAGGAATGGGTGATGTTTCGGGTCGAGACCATTCTTCAGACCTGAAGACTAAGTCATTGTTCCGAGCGCCAAAGCCCTTCTGCTGACCCCGGGGGGGGGAGTGGGGGCTGTACCGAGGGATGTGCTCCTTCGGCTGCTTACTCCTCGGTTCTTGGGTTCATAGCACCCAGCCACCCTCCAGCCTCGGGCGGTCTTGTGTGGGAAAATGACCCCCACCCTCCCGTCTCCCCCAGCCAGTGATGTGATGGACACGGGGGTCTGGACTAGTCTGACAAGTCCCGCCCCCTGTCGACGTCATGTCCGTTATTTGGCTTTTTGGCGTTGCATCCGTTTGGTAAGTTGCCTTTTCGCCATTGTGCCCTTTCGGTTAGTTGGCTTTAAAAAATTTATTTTTAAACATTTTTATTTATTAGAGGCACAGTAAGTTACATCAGTGTACATCCCATGTATATTATTACAATCATTGTACCCCTTAATTTTTTAAGGCTTTAGAAATAAGAAAAAAGAAAGAAATAGAAACAGAGAAAGTAGAGAAAGTGAAAAAGAGTTGGCTGAACGAAATTTCGTTACCTTGCAGTCATAACATAATTTTTTTTAAAACACACAATAAACACATATTTAACATCCACTACAGTGAGTTCACCAGGCACCTCCTCACTGTGGTGGAAGGCAAAAGTCTTAAAGTCTTTGTCTTCTTCCCTCCTTGTTCTCCCTCTGCGCTGAGGCGATCCAGGCCTCCAATGTGTTCGCGGTGAGCCTCCGAAGCCGGGCTGCCGCCACCGCAGTCGCCGGAACGCTGGAACGCTGGAGCACTGCAGCTCTGAAGCTGGGTCGCTGCTGGAACGCCACCGCTGGAACGCCGCTGGAGCACCGCAGCTCTGAAGCCGGGTCGCCGCTGGAACGCCACTGCTGGATCGTCGCTGGAGCACCTCAGCTCTGAAGCCGGACGCCGGCGCCACTGGAATGCTGGAACGCCGCCATACTCCGAGGCCGCCAGCTCCGCCAGCTCCGCCATTAGGCCTCAGCACAGACGGAGACGGTGATGGGGGACACGACAAGAAAAGTCACACCCCCCCGAAGGGAGAGACCAAAACCCTGTTTCTCCCACCCTCCCAGACATACACAGCCTAGTAAACCAAAATTCTAACTAAAACAGACACAAGAAGACACAAAGAAAAGAAAAAAAAACAGACGGACTGCAGGTGAGCCGCAGCTGCCAGGCAGCGCCGCCACTTCCGGAGTTGGTAACTGGTGATTTAACCTGGATGCAACAGAGCTATGTCTGGCGATCCATACCGGCTGACAATCATTTTGAAAACTTTTGGATTCAGCATCCATTCTGTGTTGTCATTGAATTTATGTGTCTGCCACTTTCACGTTATCTCTACCTGGTAGGTAGATATCTGAGACCCAGATGTTTCTCATAATGCACCAGTGCCAGATGAGGTTAGCCAGATTGTCACATGATAATGACCTAATTCCACCCATGTGATTGATATATGCAACAGCTGTGGTATTGTCAATCTGAAGCTGAACATGTAAATCATGCATTGTTGAGCAGTATGCTTCTAGGCCATAGAATGCACCCAGCAATTCTACGTAGTTTATCCCATGCCTCTGTAGGATTAATGCCTCTTGCACACTCCATCTGCCGCCACAGCTAGACTCGGTATCAGTCGCCCCCCATCCCGAAGCACTCACATCAGTTTGTAAAAACTGAAGGTTGTTGAGTCAGAATGTCTCTAGTACATCTCTAGTACAACTCTAGTATAACTCGGCGATAGCTTCAGCTGGCAACTGCATTGGTCTATGGAAATTACCTGCATGTTCTTTCAGTGCTTGTTCTTTAGCTCATTGCACATTTTGATAGTGCAGATGTCCAAACTGCACTCCAGGGAAAATCACCACTAATTTACCAATAACACTGGCTACTCATTGGATGGAGGGTTGTTGTTCATCTACCTGATTGCTACAGGCCTCCATAATTTCTACAGTTTTGGCCGTAGGCAAAGTCACTGACATGTTAGTTGAATCAATGATGAACCCCAAGTAGTCAATCATTCTAGATGGTACTAATTTGGATTTAGTTGGATGGATGAGGAACCTAACCTCTCAAAAAGATGTTTGGTAACTGAAACCGATTCCTCAGCTGCTTCCTGAGTTTTGCCTATGATCAGAATATCATCCAAGTATTCCATAACAATGTGATTCTGAGCGCGTAGTAGCTCTAATACTGGTTTCAACAATTTTGTAAATAACCTATGGCTGAGGTTAACCCATTGGGAAAAGCTTTAAATTGCCACAGCTGTCTCATCCAACTAAATTTCAAGTATCTACGGTAATGTGATGAATTGATACTGAATAATATGCATCTTTCAGATCTATGGTTGCCATATAACACCCTTTTGATACCAGTTGCTTAGCAGTACCGAAAGTTTCCAATGTAAAATGTTTATACTGGACATAAGAGTTAAGTCGGGTTAGGTCCAGAATGACTCGACACCCACCATCCTTCTTTTGCCTGGGGAATATATTGGACACAAATTGTTGAGGCTGATATGCCGTCCTTTTAATTACCCCTATTTGGAATAATATTCCAATTTCTTCATTCACCTGTAGAGTTTCTGGTCTTGAAAACCCAATATCCGACTAGGTGTATTTTGTATGGGTGGATGTACTTCCGAGGTAAACTCGATTCGAGACCCCCGGATACTGTTCAGTATGAATAGATCTTATGTTATGCAGCACCATCATCACAGAACAATTGCAACCTACCCCCGACCGGTGACCGATCTCTAGAGGATATATCCTGGACTAGTCCAGTACTTGTACCTCCATGGTTGCTGGATTCCTCGGTCTCCTGGCCCTATTTGGGTTGTGTATTGGAGCATGCCAATGTTTTGGTCCCGAGATAAGGGAGGTATCCGATATTAAACTGATAAGAACAGATACTACACTTGATCTTAGCCAAAAGGCCGAGAAACGATGCGTGTAGCTGGTGTCGCCTGGCGTGGTCCTTGACCTGCACCATCGTCTGTAGCCCGTCTGAAAGGGTATGGTTTTTGAGGCGGCATGATGCTCCCGGGATGAGTTTTGATGAGGCCAATTGTTTTTGCCTCAACGTCCAGGTCTTTTTCTGGATATTAGAGGATCTGCACAAGGCTGTGAACCGTGGGTTGAGCGTAGGCTTGATGGCTATTTCGTGAATAATTACATTTTTTAAATGGGCATTACACAGCAGGGCTGTGTTTTTTGATAGTGGTGTCCTTGTACCATTTGCCCAAATGCCGTTATTCCTGCTCCAACCAGTTTCAGGACTTTCTGCAGCCTCAACTCATGCGCCCTCATGATGCATCCATTTGCCCACAGATAGCCTGGTTCACTGTGGGCACATTGAGCGATGCACAGTTAACAGGTGTCTGATATCTCTGCGAAGTTTCCTCCATTATGGAGTCCTGGAGCTGGTGAGAGGCCATATAGTTAACATTGCCAGCCAGGATTTCATGCATCTGTTCAAAGGAAATTTGAAGCATCAGATTTGCACTTCCGTTCTGATTTTCTGCACTCTCTTCTTAGGGCTCTGGTGGTGTCATTGAGCCACGGCCAGCCTTTAGGCTTAGGCTTTTTCATTTTAAGAGGAGCAACAGAATCCAGGATGGAAGAGCAAGTAGTATTGAATAAAGAAATTAGGTCGTTGGTGCTGAGATGGAGGGAAGACGCCTCAATAGTGCATATGTCGGGGCGGCTATGAGAACCTCTGAAAACTTACTGGCAGTCGAAGAGTTTACATAGCAGGAGTAGCGAGCAGGGAGATGGGATTTTGAGGGAGAGAAAGGCAGAGATGCATCGGATATAATTGCACTATGATCAGACAGACAGGCATCAATAATTTCTGATTTACAAATTGGGAGACCAGACGAAAGCATTAGGTCTAGTGTATGGCCAAGCTTGTGCATGGGTCCAGTGGTGAGTAGAGTCAGATTGAAGGACTCAAAGGTGATGGAAGAGAAGTAGAGGAGGTCAATTGTATGCCATCATATATATGGTGGGGGAGGTGGAAGATTGCAACCTTCACGTGGTCCGCCCTGTTTCAACGAATGCAATGTACCCGGCGTGCACAATCAAATAAGATCAAATAGAACGAGTTGCCCTGCAACCTTAGGCTGTGCACGCCATACGCAAGAAGAAGAGATATATATGGGAGCAGAACCTATTGTGATGGATAGAAAAATATTTGAATGGAGCTTAAAACATATTTATCTGACAAAAACCTATGATGTATCAGGTAATCTATTATCAGGGTTATATCGAACGGCAACTAAAATATTTGAACAGGTAAGTGGTTTAAAACGAAAGATCATTGGGTGACCAAGAAGTTTTCAGATACAAAGTAAAGAAGAAGGGACGAGATTAGAAATAATTAAAAAGGATACAGAGGCTAAAAATAACACATTTAAAAGGCATTGGTGGTGTGTGGATATGGGGTGGTGTGAAGGCCCAGTTTTATATGGGCTAGGAATACTGCGGATTGATGAAATACGAGGTTTATGATAACAAAATGCATGGTTGGGTGAAACGGAGTTTTGCTGGTTAGAAACAGGGCTGGAAGGAAAATAATGATGATGGGCTCTATGGAAGGTATGAGTCAAGTGAGATTAAAGTTATGTTTATTATGAAAATCATGTTCAGGTGATAAAGTGCGGGTGGGGGGGTGGAGGCTGGAGGCATAGATGGAATGAAGTTATTAAAGTGGAAAATGAAAGAAGGTAGAAAGGGCCAAATATTCTGAAACAATGCAAGCCCATGCAAGTCTCACTTCCAAATCAAAGAAGAAACTGGAGCAAGAGTGGAAGGAAGGTAGTACAAAGAGGTTACACAAGGCAGGAAATGAGTGTTAATGTTAGTCCCGTCTATAATACAAAGCATTTTTAACCATTAAGTGCCTCTTCTATATCCTCTCCTGCTTGTTGCTAATTTTCTTCCACGTTAAGTGTGGCGCAATGTTTAAAAACTCCACAAATGTAAATGTGAAAGGATAGTTAAGCAGTGGTATGCCAGCTGCCAAGAGATTTACACTAGATGTCAGCATAACGCCACCCTGATAGTTGCCTGCCTCAGTAAAGCTTGCAGCATCCTTGAGGTAAAGAGCACAGCATCCATATTAGGTAAGATTAAATACGGATTAATCTTGAAAGGTAGCAGAGAATTTTCATAAGAAATGATTTGAGTTAGTTTCCATCTTCTTCAATCATATTCAGAGTTATTTAAGATGAAAATAAAAAGACAACATTTACAGATAATTCTCTAGAACGACTTTCCCAATGGTTTTATATTATGTAAATAAGATACAGCTTCATAGCTGTCATGAGTCGATAGTGTTTTATTGTCATATGTCTCAGACAGACAAAGTTCTTACGTGCAATTTATAAAGAATAAATTGAGTTTTTGTAATGAAGTTCAGTGAATTAGTGAATTAAAAATAAAAGTTAGCCCTGACAGTTCGAGTTTCCCTTGGGAGCCCAGTAACTGACTGGGATAGTGCAGATGCCTTGTTGGCCGTGACCATCAGCTCGCTGGAATCCAAGGCTCTAAAACAAACCTGCAACCTTGTATTAGAGTGGTCTGATTAGAGGCATTTGCAAAAAAATTCCACACATGCACTATTCTTTTCAATTTGCTTCACTCGTGTGTCAGACGACGTTTTGCCATCGCTTTGCCACAGCCAGTGCCACATCTGTGCCTCTGCGGAGATCGTCCACAGTGCGTGCCTCTCCGCCACAAGTCAGTAGGTGGGCCATTGTCTGTACCTCTCCACAGTTGCACTTGTCAGAGTTCGAGAGGCCCCACTTCTTCAGGTTGAGTTCCGCAACGTCCCACTCCAGTGCGGAGGCGGTTTTGGGCTTTCCCGGTAGTATAAAGCAGGTGATGTCCTGGTGCCATCTGTTGTTTGGTTTTGGTGCCTGGTACGGTTGTCTCTAGTTCCATGAACTGTTCCAACTTCGAGCGTTTCTTGGCATGTTGGTGATTGTGCAAGGGGTGGCGGGGGTCTGTGTCCGCATTGAAGCGTTCTACTGCAGCTGCCTGATCACGTCTTCGAGATGGTTCATCAATGCCTGCCAGCTCGTACAGATGGGGATCATGACAGAAGCCTCCTTGACGCGATCCCCGGAAATGACGACACGATGCACTCTGTAACGCGTCGGGCGACCAATTATGTCAACATGTTAGATGACGACGACAAATGCCAACATTCTTTTCAATAGGAGAACTTCATGATTCTGTAATTCTGCAGTATTTGTGACTAATCGATATTCGGGGTCAGTCAGATGATATGCATTTCTGTACACCGTCCCATGACCTCAATTCGTTTCTTGCATGTTGTCTTGATAGCTGGTGAATACACAAATCATATTGTCCTGTCATGTGTCATGGACATACTTAGTCATGGAGCTGTGAATTGCAGCAACTCTGACCTCTGGGTTTTTCCTCTTTACGTGCCGTATTGGCTGTTGTACATTGAATTATCCTCTGCTTCTTTTAGTGTCAGCTGTAACTCAATCGGTATTGGACCTCCCTGAATCTAAAGGTCCTGGACTCAAACAGTCAGCCACAAAAAGGAATTGAAAAAGAAAAAGAAGTTACAAAATGGCTCGGGCGAACAGATGTAGCACAAAGATAAGAAATAGATTTCTTGCACAGTAGTAAATTAGGAGTCTGCACAAGAAGGTCTATGAGAGGTTTTAGATGTACGAATATAAATGCAAAAACATTTTGAAAAAAAGTGTAGGAAGGAGCTGGTTTACACTGACGATAGACACATGCTGGAGTAAATCAGCGGTCAGGCAGCATCTCGGGAGAGAAGGAGTAGGTGGCGTTTCGGGTCAAGACCCTTCTTCATTTAAAAAACTGTTAGCTACAAGCACTATTAATATGTAGGACTACAATGTTATTCATTGGTTAAAAATAAGACAGGAATTGTTTCCTGCATGAAGGTTTTAAGAAAAGACTAGACCAAGTGGGACCCATTGGGTCCCGTCCCCCAACACTGGTGGAGGGTGGGGTCACACGGGGGGCTGCATTGTGACGTCACTCGGGTGTGCTGGAGTGCCCCTCCCTCCTGCAGTGTCCCGTCCTGCCTTGAGAGTCGATTGTGACATCACTCGGGTTTTTTCTGCTGAAATGGGTGAGTTTTTTGGCTTTTTTTAAAAACTTTAAATGATTTTAAAATGTGGAAATATAGGTGGGAATGCGACGGGAAGATGTTTATCGCCTCGACGGGAAAAATGTGAGTAGAATGTGTGAAAATGGGAAGGCTGTGGCCTTGCTTTTTGGAAGAAGATAGGAAAATAGAAATTGGCACACACGCATACACACAGACAGCCACAAACAAGACGAATAGTTTTAGTAATAGTATAGATAAAGATAGGAAGGGAGCATATGATTAAATGGTGAAGGAAATGTGCTGCAGCGATCAAGGGCAGATTTCTGTGTTTTAAATATTCATTTTGAGAATCTGGATGTAACTGGTAGGGCTGACATTTATTGCCTGGCCTCAATTGCACTTGAGATGGCGATGAAGAGTTGCCTTCATGAATTGTTGCAGTGCTTTGTTAGAGGTAATCCCACATTGCTCTTGGGTAAGAATGACCAGGATTTGGATCCAGTGAGGATAAAGGAACGGCAATATATTTCATAAGTTCTAGGAGTAGAATAAGGCCATTTGGCCCATCAAGTCTAGTTTGCCTTTCAATTATGGCTGATCTATCTTTTCCTCTCAACCTCATTCTTCTGCCTTTGCCGCATAATCCCTGGCACCCATATTAATAAAAA
This sequence comes from Okamejei kenojei, assembly GCA_035221665.1. Classification (NCBI taxonomy): domain Eukaryota; kingdom Metazoa; phylum Chordata; class Chondrichthyes; order Rajiformes; family Rajidae; genus Okamejei; species Okamejei kenojei. The sequence continues at coordinate 94,525,034 of CM069135.1, forward strand.
ATCTGGCAATCTCTTCCTTCAAAATATCCATTGACTTTTCCACAACCGACTGTGGCTATGAATTCCGCAGATTCACCACCCTATGATTAATGAAAGTCCTTCTCATCTACTTTCTAAAGGTACGTCCTTTTATTATGAGACTTTCCAGATCAAAGTGGGGTTAAACATGGGGGGAAATGTTCCCACTCACCCTCTTGCTTTGCTCTCCTTTGGTGGCAGAGGCATGGCTTCAAGAGGTTATGACTGTTCAAGGGACAAGCTTTTCCAGTAAGTAAAACTCCTACGCATGCCTGGAACCCCCACGCATGTGTGGACTTTATTAAGTTGTTAAAGGCACATTACACATATCATAACATCCCCTCTTTTTCCAAAAGAGAAAAACGTACAGATGTCCAAGTGAGAAAAGAACACTTTTTTTAAAGTAAAAGTTCCTTTCCTTCTCATTATCATATTTACATAAATTTGTTATACCATACTTGCAACCCCATACAGACATAACAATTGATAAGAACTAAATCAATGCATCACATAGTCTCAGAAATACTTAGGCGGTCTCACAGCTTGACCTGAGCGAGTTCTCATTGATTTGTTTATGTCAATGTCCTTGTTTTTGTCCATTCGCTCAGTAGCTGTTTGCTTTTCAGTAGGCGCTGGCTGCTGTTTAACGCCTGTGTCGTGTTAGTTGTGGTCAGTGTAGTAGATTCGCCCTGGTCTTTGATGGTCTGGCCGTGCTTCGCGTGTTGACGTGCGACTAGCTTGTCTGGTGGATTTTCGCAGGTCTTGCGGAGATGTACGCGATTGCAACGGTATATGCCAGATGGGCTCTGAACCACATATGAACGCTCGTCAAGCTGCCGAGAAACTATGGCTTTCTCCCAACTCATCTTTCCTTGTACGAGGGGTTGCACTCGCACTGTGTCACCCTCATGAAATGTGGAAAGGCTTTAGCTGACATTGTAATTGTCAGCTTGCTGCTGAATGCGCTGCTTCATGTGTTCGTGCTCGTACACAACTCTGGGTTCAAGTAGTCTCGCTATCGTCGACAGAAGTGTACGCGTGCGACGATTCATGAGGCGCTGAGCGGGACTTGTGCTCAGCCCTTGTGAAGGCATAACATCGCTGGGCGGGGTCGGATCGTGATTTGCTGCTCTTCGTCATGATTCGCTTCGCTGTTTCTGCCTTCCCGTTCGCTTTGCTATTACCGGGACTGCTGCACAGGTGCTCAAAATCCCATTCCCTCGCAAACTGGCGTAATGCGACCGATGTGTAATGCGGCCCGTTATCGCTCACAACTTGTGTCGGCCTGCTTCATCGCGCGAAATGTGCTTTCAACTTGTGAATCACGGTTGGACTGCTCGTGTCTCTCAGCCGGTCTACTTTGACAAAGTTGCTATGGTAGTCCATGGTGACGAGATAATCTTTCCCGTCCCATGTAAAGAGATCTGTGCCGACTTTCTCCCATGGCCTTGTTGGTAGCTCATGACTCATGAGTGTCTCTTTTTGCTGACTCACCTCATAGGTGCGGCAATACACTGCTTGATGTCGTTACTCATGCCAGGCCAGAATAGGCATTCGGGTGCTCATCGCAGGCAGCCTTTGACGCCTAGATGTGAAGAGTGTATCTTTTCTTTCATTTCTCTTAAGCTTATCGGTATGATCACATGCTCGCCCTTCAAGATCAAACCATCTTGGACTGCGAGCTCATCCCTATAGCTGTAATAACGCGTGAGCTGCTCTGGCAGCCTATCTCGTTCACTAGGCCAACCACTGATGATGACACGTTTCAGCATCTGTAGTGTGTCTTCTTTCACTGTTTCATCACAAATTTGCTCGAGGCACTCATCTCAAATTGGCAAGTGTGATACCATGTTGACCTCCTCGAATGCTTGCTCTCTGCTCGGAGTACCGCTAACTGCACGTGGCAGTGTATCTGCAAGGTACATGAGCTTCCCCTGACAAATCATAGCTCTGTAGGCGGAGTAGCATTCCTTGAAGATGCTTTGGAGCTTTCACTAGCGGCTTCTTTGCAATCATTTCCAGTGGCTTGCGATCGCTGATCATGGTGGTGAAACGACCAAATGTATACTGATGGAAATGCTCCATTGCAAATCCAACTGCGAGCATCTCCTTCTCAATCGAGGCATATCGCGAATTGGTGTCAGTGTTATTATTGTTCTGCTAGCATACGCGATGGGACGTCCCTTTTGGAGCAAGGCTGCCCCCAGTCTTTTGTTGCTGGCGTCACACTGAATCGTCAGCTCCTCCTTGGGATTGTAGTACGCTAAGATCTGTGCTTCAGATACCATCTGTCTGATCTTGGACATCGCTTTGTCCTGCTCAGCAGACCACTCCCATGCTATGTCTGGTCACGTCAGCTGTCTGATGGGCTCAAGGGTGTCAGACAGGCTGGGTAGAAAACGGCTCAGGTAGTTGACAAATCCAAATAGCCTCTGCACACCCTGTACATCTGAGGGTGCTGGCATATTGACGACATCTGCGACCTTTATGGGGTTGGGTTGCAGTCCTGTGCCAGTGATCACATGTCCTAAAAAGGGTATCTCAGTTGCTCTGAAGACAGACTTGTCCTTGTTAAGTTTGATGTGTTGCTGTACACATCGCTGAAGCAACTGCTCGAGCTTCGAGTCGTGGTCGATGACCGGGTCTTCCATCGCCTCTCCCTTACCATAGAGGAGGATGTCGTCGGCAACGCAGATCACTCCAGGTATCCCTTCGAGCGCTTGATGTAATCTTCACTGGAAGATTTCAGACGATACACTTAAACCGAATGGCAATCGGTGCCACCGGTAACGCCCGAAAGGTGTCGTCAAGTTTCACCTGCCAGAAAGCTGAGCTTATGTCTAATTTACTGAAGTTCTTCGCATGGTCGAGATCTGGCAAGATGTCCTCAATACCTTGGAGCGGATAGTGTTCTCGCTTCAGCGCTTTGTTTAGCGGTCGTGGATCGATGCACACCCGGAGATTGCCATTCATTTTCTCCGCGACCATGCGCTGGCTGACCCACCTCGTCGGCTCATGAACTGGTGCGATCACGTGACGCTCTACCATGCGCTGTAGCTCCGTCTTCACCTTCTGCTTTATCGCACGAGGTAAACGTCGCGGCAGTAAGACTGTGGGTTGCACTTCCTCATCAATCTGCAGGTGTGCTTCACTGGGCAGCTCTCCTAGTTTACCGTCGAACACCTCTGCATAGCGTTCTTCAGTCTTACCCGCTTTCTCTTTCAAGACCGTCGACGTGCGTACACGGTGAAAGCTGTCGTCATTTACAGTGATCAAATTCATTCGCTGACGAGCTTTGCTTCCTAGCAGTGGTGCAAAGCCATCACTAACCAAAATGATCTCCACAGAGTATTTGCAAGGATGGTGTGGGTCCATGATGATGCTGCCAGCCTTTTTGAGGCAGCAACTGCGATAGATCCACTCGATGGTATGGAGGTCAGAGCCGATGATGGACTGGGCAGTGTTTACAACCTTTTGCAGTCTTTTCCGCTCCTGGGCACTCAAGTTGCCGACCCAAGCCACGATTCAACCGGTCAGCATGCTCTCTACTGTGCACCTGTAGAGGTTCGAGAGAGTCCTCCTTGACATACTGACTCTTCGTAATCTTCTCAGGAAGCAGAGGCGCTGATGTACTTTCTTTATAATTGCATCGGTGTTCTTGGACCAGGAGAGATCTACAGAGATATGCACGCCCAGGAATTTGAAGCTCTTGACCCTTTCCACCATCGACCCGTTGATATTAACAGGACTGTGTGTCCCCATCCTACTCCTTTCAAAGTCCACAATCAGTTCCTTGGTTTTGCTGGTGTTGAGAGCCAGGTTATTGTGCTGGCACCATTTGGTCAATCGGTCGATCTCACTTCTATACTCTGACTTGTCTCCATCAGTGATACGTCCCACAACAGTGGTGTCGTCAGCAAAATTGATGATGGAGTTCGCACTATGACCGGCTACGCAGTCATGAGTATAGAGTGAGTACAGCAGGGGGCTGAGCACGCAGCCTTGAGGTGCTCCCGTGTTGATTGTTATCGAGGCTGACACATTTCCACCAATACGAACATTCTGTGGTCTGTGGATGAGGAAAAAGAGGATCCAATTGCAGAGGGATGCGCAGAGACCCAGATCTGAGAGCTTGGTAACCAGTTTGGAGGGGATGATTGTATTAAATGCCGAGGTGTAGTCAATGAATAACAGCCTGACATATGAGTTTTTGTTGTCCAAGTGGTCCAGAGCAGAGTGGAGAGCCAGCGAGATCGCATCCACCGTTGATCTGTGGTGGCGGTAAGCGAACTGCAGAGGGTCGAGGTTTTTGTCGAGGTAGAAGTTGATTTGAGCCATGATCAACCTCTCAAAGCACTTAATCACCACAGGCGTTAGTGCCACTGGTCGATAGTCATTGAGGCACGTCACCTTGCTCTTCTTGGGCACTGGTATAATTGATGCCCTTTTAAAGCAGGTGGGAACCTCAGACCTCAGAAGTGAGAGGTTGAAAATGTCCATGAAAACTCCAGCCAGTTGGTCTGCACAGGTTTTTAGAACATGACCGGGTATACCATCAGGTCCAGGCGCTTTCCGAGGGTTCACCCTTCTGAAGGATTTTCTGACGTCGACCTCTGTGATTGTGACCAAAATACCATCACGGCGAATGGGGGCTCGTGAAGGCACATCAGTGTCAAAGCATGCGTAAAACGCATTGAGCTCGTCAGGGAGTGATGTTTCGCTAATATTTGAGCTGCCTCCTGATTCCGCCTTGTAAGAGGTGATTGCATTCAGGCCCCGCCACAGCTGCCGAACATCTGTCTCATCCTCCTGCTTGGAGCAGAAGTCCCTTTTGGCCTTTTTGATGGCCTTACCAAGATCGTATCTGGACTTGGTTCGGCCACAAGGAGAGAGACTGCAGTAAAGGGCAAGTGTGGGTTTGGGACTGGATAAAGCAGCATAAATGTGGCCTATTTGCTGACTGAGCTGATTAGATGGTTTAAATCTCGGATAGGGAATTCCATGAGTCTCTCGCATGTTGTTGAAGGGGGAAAGTGAGAAGCAAGGGTTTGCAGAGGGATTCTGGGATAATGCTGTTCGTAGTGTTTTTGATTAGTAAGAGTGTCAGGGGTGATGGAGCGAAGGCAGGAAAATGGGATTGAGAGGGAAAGATTGAATCATGGAATAGATTCGATGGGCCTAATTCTGCTCCTAGAACTTGTGAAATTATATGTCATCTACATCTGATTGAAACAAGTTGGTATCATCTGCATGCTGAATGTTTGAGACTTCGGACTTTAATGGTATTAACTTGGGTAAATATTTGAACTGCATTCGACTTCCTTGTGGTAGAAAGCACCTAATTATTGCATTTTTTATTTTCCATTATTAGTTATGTTGTCAACAGTCACAAAGTTGTCATAGGGTTGTACAGCACAGAAACAGACATTTCAGCCTAACACGTCAATGATGATCGTTTTGGCCATTTACACTGATCCTATTTGCCCATATAAGGTCAATACCTTGTTATACCTTGTCTGTGTATGTGCCGGTCTAAATTAATTTAAAACATGGTGATTAAATCTGACTGCACCACCACCTCCGGCAGTGAGTTCCAGAGATCAATTTCTCTGTGTTTAAAAAAAAACTTCCCCTTAAATCCCCTTTGAAACCACCTTCATTTCTTGACTTGATCTAACTTGTTTTTGATAACTTCTAAGTGATATAGAACTGACTGTCATCTCTATCTATGCCTCTTATAATTTTATATACCTGCCTCGGGGAGCCCCTCAGCCTCCTTAGCTCCAGAGAAACATTCCCATCTTACCCAATTCCTCCCTATAACTGAAGTTCTCCAATCCAAGGAACATCCCGATGAACCTCCTCTCACATGTCTACAGGCTCCATCAGGCTCTTAAACCCAAAACAACACAAACCTCAGCAACTATGCTCTCCTATGAACTGAGTATTTGGTTGCACTTCAGATTTAGAGTCAGAGTTATACAGCATGAAAACAGGCCCTTCGGCCCAACTTCCCACAAGGGCAAACATGTCGCTACTACACAAGTCCCACCTGCCTGCGTTTAACACATATCCCACCAAACCTGTCTCATCCATGTACCTTTCTAACGGTTTCTTAAACGTTGCGATAGTCCCTGCCTCAACTACCTCCTCTGTCAGCTCGTTCCATACACCCACCACTCTTTGTGAGAACAAAATTATCCCTCAGATTGCTATTAAATCTTTCCCCTTCACCTTAAACCTACAGTATCTACTCTGGTTTTCCCTACTCTGGGCAAGCGACTCTGCATCTACCCGATCTGTACCTCTCATGATTTTATACACCTCTACAAGATCAGTCCCCATCCTCCAATGCACCAAGGAATAGAGCCCCAGTCTATTCAACCTCTCCCTATAGCTCCGACCCTCTTGTACGGACAACCTCCTTGTATTTCTTCTCTGTATCCTTTCATGCTTGACAACATCTTTCCTATAATATGGTGCCCGGAACTGAACACAATACTCTTAATGCAGCCTCACCAATGTTTTACATAACTGGAACATGACCTCCCCCAACTTCTCTACACAATACTCTGACTGATGAAGGCCAATGTGCCAAAAGCCTTTTTGACCAACTTATCTACCTGCGACTCCACCTTCAAGGACACATGCACCTTCACTCCTAGATCCCTCTGCTCTACAGCACACCCCAGAGCTGTGTAGGTTCTGCCCATATTAAACTTCCCAAATTGCAACACCTCTGATTTGTTCAGTTTTGCACTATTTGTTTACCGAGAATTATCGTTACTATCTTATCATACTGCTGGTTATATATTTATCTGTGTCTTATTGTGTTTACGAGCCTGTTAAGCTGCAGCATGTAAGAATCTTATGGTTTCATTGTCGGTACTTGTGACAATTAAACAGTCTTAACTCTTGACTCCAGCATGACATCATCCTTCCTGTGATGACCAGATCTGCAGCAATGTCTGTCTAACCAAACTTTAATCAAGTGGCAACATAATGTCCCAACTTCTAAATTCTGTGCCCAAATATATAAAAGCAAGCTTTCCATATGCCTCCTTGTAACCCTATCTACCTGGGCTACCAACTGAGGAAAATACAAGAAAACTGTTGACCAAGGAAGTTGCGGAGTAATACTTCCCCTTGATATAAATTAGGAAATTGTTTAATTCTAAGAATTCTGACACTGACCTCTGCTGAATCATATTCATGGTAACATCAGCAACGAGGAACAAATGTTGAAATTTCAACTTAATAAAAGTAAAGGTCTTTATTTCATGGTCACGATAATTGAAAGGTTTGTTTGATCTAACGGAATGACAGAAACTGGAGTAAATTTAATCATATTTACACACAGTATAAACTGTTTGTTGATTTATTTGAGGGGTATTTGGTGCAGTCTTTCTTTGAGCATATTGAATATTTTTTTGGCTCAATTTTCTAACTTTTAAATCCAGAGAATGTAAAAGATTCATTGTTTGAAAGATACATGATGGTATCAGGCACTTCAGCCCATCTAGTGCACAATAACCATTGATCACCCGTTCATATTCCTATATTATCCCACTTTCACATCCACTCCCTGCAGACTAGAGGCAATTTACAAAGACCACTTAACCAACAAACCTGCATGTATTTGAGATAAGGGAGGAAACTGGGAACCAAGATAAAATCCACACAGGTAGCACCCGAGTAAGGATCGACCACAGGTCCCTGCTGCTGTGAGGCATTAACTTTACCAGCTGCGTCACTGTGCTGTCATTTGAACTATGACTGTTAGTCTAAGACAGATCAAATAATGACATCAGGTTCTGTGCAGATATACTAGCAATGTTACAAAATTTTGAGATTTAAAAAATCAAGTCTGCAATTTATCCCATCCGATAAAGCATAAAAGGAAGTTTAATTTGACACCTAATTCACTTTCGTATCTTCAGTATTTAAAAAGTTATGGCCATTTTCATACTCGGAAATTAGCATCTTGTTCCCTATTGCCTTTCCATTGACTTAACTCAAAAGCTGTGATCTAGGACAGTCAAAAGCCCATAACTTTCTTAAACTTTAAGAGAACTGAATGACATTTTCAGTTATTATAGATTGAAGCATTCTGAAACAAATATGAAACAATATTACTTGGATGACCTGAAATTAAAGCATATAATTAGTTAGTTACCTAATTGTAGCTAATTACAAAATTCAATTACTAGATCTAAACATCTATCCATTTCTTAAGAAAAGATAAATATTTTTAAATTGTCTAAGTGTCCAAATAACACACACAATAATTCACAATATAACATGATTTTTAAATCTAATTTTCATGAATTTATAGGCCAAATGGAAGGAATTTAGTGTTTAATTCCCGTAAATTAATGGCCATATAAATCAACTTGCGAGTGGGTTTTAGTGGAACGCGGTGGATTGGAACGTTGCGGTTTGCGGTGAATTTAAACCACAGTCGGCAGGAAAAATACTGCCGGTTCGTATTTTTTTTTTGTTCCCCTTTTCACAACATGAAAATTTGATTAAAGGCTTCCTAAGAACCACGTTTTTATGTAAAAATAAACTGTGTACCTTCTTTTATCCCCTACGTAAAATTCTTCCCGGTGTCGGCGCTCACGGCTTTTGAAGATGATTTTTAAATTACTCTAGCTAATAAATGATCTAGCTTAGTTTAAAAATACCTTCATAAAACAAATGTCGGAGCGATTTCTCTTTAGCAACGAAATCCCCTGAGATGGATCGATTTGAACTGTCTGGAGAAAAATGGCATTTTAAACCCGCCCCCCCTCTGGAAGGCGCCAAAGTCGCGCACATGGGGAGTGGCAGAACTGCAGCACCGCTCAATGTAAGTTTTGTAACATACCTAGATGTACACATGCAGATAAGTACATACGAAGGAGGAGCAGGAATAGGCCACAGCTCCTTAAACATACACCACCATTTAATATCGTGGTTGATCTCACTGACATCTCAGTTCCCTGTTCCCGTCTTTCTATGGTAATCTTGTGTATCAGGGATCCATCTTACTCTGCCTTAATAACATTCAAGGACTCTTTCCACTGCCCTTAGAAGAAGCATGTGACTCTCTCAGAGAACAAAAGAAGCACCTTATCTCTTAAATTGAAGATCACCTTTTTAAAAATCAAACATGACCCCCCCTTATTTCGAGATGCACACATAAGAGATAATGTCCATTCCACATCCACACTGTCAAGAGGTCTTGGGAAATAATATATTTTCATCAAGTTCTTTCTTATTCTTCTAACCACGAGCAGATGCAACCTTAACCTTTCCAACCTTTCCTCAAAGCATAACTTGTCATTCCAAGTATTAGCAGAGTAAATCTTCTCAGATATTGGCATAGTAATCCTTCTCTAAAGAGTTTCCAACTCAACATATTTCATTTAATAATGTGACCAATACAGTATATGGTATTCAAAATGCTGTATCGCTGATCTCTAATTAAACTGGAACAAAACCTTTCTATGGTTGTATTCAATTCCCTGAACAATAAACAATAACATACTTTTAGATGTTCTATTTTCCTGCCTTACCTGCAAACTAGCCATATGTTAATTGTGTACTCAGATACCCAGATCTCATAATGTCACAAGGAATAGGAGTAGAATTAGGCCATTCGGCCCATCAAGTCTACTCTGCCATTCAATCATGGCTGATCTATCTCTCCCGCCTAACCCCATTCTCCTGCCTTCTCCCCATAACCTCTGACACCTCTACTAATTACATTGTATCTCAGAGCTCTGAAACCTCATCATTTAGATAATATGCTTCATTTTTAGTTTTCTGACAAAGTGAAGAATTTAAAATTTTCCTTCATTGTGCATCATCACTCTGCGGCCTAACATTACGGAGCTGGAGGCCTCACTCGGGACTGACTTTGAGCCCCACCGCGGGGCGTGGACTTACCAACGGAGCTGGTCCCTTGCCTGGGATCAAAGCTCCTAGCACGACCTGCGGACTTTAACATTAAGGGCTAGCAGTCTCGGGAGAGACCGAGTCACGAAGCTCCGGAAGCCGCACGATGTTCGGCAAGCCCCGACCCGAGGTAGGTCTCCCAGCACGGGGGAGCTGAGATTCCCACCCGATGCAGGAGCTGATTGTCCCGACGAAGAAGGCCCGCCGCCGGCTACGGGTATAAGATCATCCCGTTAACGGAAGATCCGAGGCCCCCAACCACTGGAGGACAAAGAAGGGAAGAGATTGAAGGGAAAAGTTTGATTTTTTTTTTGCCTTCCATCACAGCGAGGAATGTGGAGGAGTCACTGTGGTGGATGTTTATGCTAAAATGTAATTTGTGTGTTCTGTTACTTTTTATTTGTGTGACTGACTTGGTAAATGAAATTCCTCGAATGTTGCAAAACATACGTGGCTAATAAAGTATTATTGTATTATTATTATTATTGGTGTATTGTATTGCTTGCTCCTGTCTGATAGAAGGTACAGAAGCTTCAATGGGTGCACCATCAGACTCATGAACAGCTTCTTCCCCTCTGTTATTGGTCTTCTGAACAGTTCTTCGATAGGCTAGGGTACTGTCTGATTCATCACTACCGCACTGTGTGGACATTGGACTTTGTTTATGAAACTGATGCGTGACAAAGCTGAGAACTATATTCTGCACTCTATACCTTCTCCTTTGCTCTATCTATTGTACTTGAGTTTGACTTGATTGTATTTATGTATTTATGTGTCCTTTTCTGACAGTATACAAAACAAAGCTTTACACTGTACAATAATAATCCTGAACCTAATCAGCAAATTTATCAACTGTACCATGGATAGCTTCATCCAACTCATTCAGATAATACAGGAGCTCCCCCAGTTAACAATGTATCCTGACTTTCAGAAATCCAACGATGCAAGTTTTCCCATACATTTTTAATGCCTTTTTCTAGCTTGTAATTAGAATAATAAAATGTATCATAGCATTTATTAATAACTGGTCACAGGGTACATGTTCTATTTGTTAAGGAAGAGATACAGCGTGGAAACAGGCTCACTGGCCGACAGAGTCTGTGCCGACCAACGATCACCCATACACTTGTTCTATCCTACAGAAACTATATTAACCTACATACCTTAAGAGACAACACAAAATGCTGGAGAAACTCAGCGGAATAGACAGCATCTTTGGATAGAAGGAATGGGTGGAAGAAGGGTCTTGATCCAAAACATCACCCATTCCTTCTCTCCAGAGATGCTGCCTGCACCGCTAATTTATTCCAGCATTTTGCGTCTATCTTCAGTGTAAACCAACATCTACAGTTCCTTCCTACAACCTACAAACCTGTATGTATTTGGAATATGGGAAGAAACCAGTGCACCCGGAGAAAACTGCCGCGATCACAGGGAGAATGTACAAACTCCACACAGGCAGCACCCATAGTCAGGATTGAACCTGGTTATCCGTCACTGTGAGGCGGTAACTCTACCGCTGCACCACTGTCCCACCCTTAATTTAATAATTAGTAATCAGTTGATTATTCAATGAAATGAAAGAATTATAGTAAGTGTACGTAGAGCAATATAGAGAGAAAACAGATGTTTCTGATTTTATGAAGAAATCGGCTTATGGAAACCAAACAGGAACAGAACATGAGTCTGCCATGTGTATAGAACATTGTGATCCGACCACCAATCCCTGTGGTACACCGCTTGTTACATCTTGCCATCCTGAAGAAGAGCCATTTAATAATCTCTGTTTCCTATTAGCTAGCAAACTTCTATCTAAATCTATATCTTACCTCCTACACCATGAGCTTTTATTTTTTGGAATGAATACATTTTGATTTTTGCAATAGCCTTTGATGTGACGACTGATTAAATGCCTTCGGGAAAACTAAGTATCCACCAGTTCCTCTTTATCTACACCACATGTTACAGCTTTAAAGAACTCCAATGAATTGGTAAACATGATTTCCCTTCCACGGAGCTTGTTAACTTTCCCCGATTACATTGAACTGGGTTGAACCGCTCAGAGACCCGCAACAGTGTCTTGAATAATAGCTTCTGCCATTTTCCCAATGATAAATGTTGGGCTAAAAAACCTGTATTTTCTGCTTTCTTTCTCTTTGAATAAAGAGTTATGTTTGGTATTTTACAATCTTACAGAACATTTCCCAAGTCGAGAGAATTTTGGAAAATTAAAACTGACACAGCAATGATCTTACTAGCCACCCTTTTAAGATTTTTGGAAGAAGTCCATCAGGATCAGAAAACGTCAGTTGGAAACCCCTATAATTTGTTTAGTACCATTTCCCTGGTGAGTGTAACTTTCCTGAGTTGCTTTCTCTCATCTAGTTTCCGATTTTTACCTATTTCTGGAATGTTACATAGCCTCTGTTGTTAAAATTGATAGCTGTATTATTAATCTGCATCTCCTTGTTTTCCATTAATAATTCCCAAGTTTACATCCTATTTGACATTTACTTGTTAACTCTTTTCTTTAAAATATATCTATGTAAACTCTCTGTGGCATTGTACTATCCAGTACGAGTTTTCCTACTTCATTGCATCAAACACAGTAAGATGATTTTGTTAAAAAGCCAAACATCTGGGTTCCGGAGAAGATGACTTTGAATAAGGAATGGAAAATATTACTCTTATTACATTGAAGTATTTCACATAAATTCTAAATGGAGTACGAAGCAGTCTTTTAAAATAAAAAATCCAATTAAGTAATTTAAATATTCTCCATATAAACTTCAGAAGAATAAAGAGACCAAATGAGGAACTGAAAGGATGTTACCTGATAAAACAAATGAAATAATTAATTATGGTGTGCTTTGTAAAACTAATTAAGACTAAAATAATAGTTAAAAATGAGGTGGAAAATTGGATTGTGAATAGAAATTGTGCTTCATAGCCCCAAGATCTGAGATGAAAGCAAACCTCTGAGTCATTCTCTGTTGGAACTCCCTCGTGCTTGCCACAGCAGTCACCTTCCATACTTCACTGAGCCTCTTTCAATGTGCAATGTCTACTTTGAGTGCCTGCTACTCATGTGACAACATGACTAAGCTCACATCCTGTTGTGCACTGGATATACTGTGGGTTCCCCACATCAGACTAATCAGAGCAACATGAATGATTTTATCACAAAGACAGAGATCATGCTTTCTGAAGGAAGGTCCCGACTCGAAACGTCACTTATCCAAGTTCTCTAGGGATTCTACCTGCCACCCTGAGTTACTCCAGCACTTTGTGTCCTTTTTTCCCCAATCAGCTTAAACATGCTCAGTGATTTCTGATCCAATCTCATGAGCTCTGGGTAATTGTAAACATCTACGGTTTGTAAATTCAGATCTCCCCCATAGGAATCATTCCTAATTTGTGGAAGGACATCCTTGCTATTGAGGGAGTGCAGCGTAGATTCACGAGGTTAATCCCCAGGATGGCGGGACTGTCATATGAGGAAAGATTGGACAGACTGGGCTTGTATTCACTGTAATTTGGAAGGATGAGGGGGTATCCTATAGAAACATATAAAATTATAGAAGGATTGGACAAGCTAGATGCGGGAAAAATGTTCCCAATGTTGGGGGAATCCAGAACCAGGGGCCACAGCCTAAGAATAAAAGGGAGGCCATTTAAAACTGAGATGAGAAAATACTTTTTCACCCAGAGAGTTGTGAATCTGAGGAATTCTCTGCCACAAAAGGCAGTGGAGGCCCATTCACTGGATGAATTTAAAAGAGAGTTAGATCGAGCTCTTTGGGCTAGCGGAATCAAAGGGTATGGGGAGAAGGCAGGCACGGGTTACTGATTGTGGATGATCAGCCATGATCACAATGATGGCGGTGCTGGCTCGACGGGCCGATTGACCTCCTCCTGCACCTATTTTCTATTTTTCTATGTTTAATCCGATTAAAACATATTTGTCAACCAATACTCAATGGAAAAAAAGATATGGAATTGAGATAATTAATTGCATGGGAAGAGATTATAGAGATGGGATGAATGCACTATTGGATTTAAATCAGAGATATTAAGGTTCTCAGTTCATGGAGGATTATCTATTTGATGACAGGTGAAAATAAGTTTTGTCAAGCTTGATGATGAGTGATGAGTAAGCACTTCAGTGGCAGATGTTGAGAGGTCGGAGGAGTGTAGGAATGCACTGGAGATAGAAGCAACTAGTCTCTCAGAGAGGGAATTTGGGATTGGAAGCACATCTGAGTATCCTGATAGGATGCTGAGTCTGTGAAGGGTCTGATGGCCTCTGTGAAGAGTCGCAGGAGGAATGTAATCCATGGTGATGGGGTGGATTTTGTACTGGGCGAAGAACATTGAGATAGTCAGAAGATAGCTTCTTGCAGTGTAGCTGCTTTCAGTGTAGCTGCTTACAGTGTAGCTGCTTTCAGTGTAGCTGCTTACAGTGTAGCTGCTTGCAGTGTAGCTGCTGCTGGCGCCAACGATGGCTGCCATGGTGTACTGCTCCTTGCTGTTTTGTATGTGTTTGTTTGTTTGTGTCGTCTGTGAAAACCCTACAAAGATTACTTTCAAGAGAGAGGTACTCATAAACATCGGACATACAGTACCTCCAAAAATCGTTCCGAATTTCTCTCACTCGCTGGATTATTTGGACATACTCGTTGGCGGGGTTGGGGCTGCGTTCACGGTCTTGAGACGGAGGAGGACCCGTGGGAAGTGCTCTGGAGCACTCACCCGACTCCGGCGACGAGGATCACGCACACCACTCCCGAGCATATTCCTGGCAAACGTACGTTCTCTCAAGAACAAAGTGGACGAACTGCAACTCCTGCATCGGACAAACAAGGACTTCTCTCGAGGTGCTGCCCTATGTTTTACAGAGACCTGGCTTTGTGAGTCGACCCCGGACAGCGTGCTGCAACTGGCTGGCTTCCAACTTCACAGAGCGGATCGCGAAGTGGAGGCAGCGGGGAAATCAAGAGGTGGTGGAATATGCTTCTATACCAACCAGGACTGCTGCAGCGAGATTGGCGGAGCGACTCACGTTGCAGCAGCCCCTACAGCCTGTCTGTCTTTTAAAAAATGTTTTTGTCTAGTTAAATGTAGTTGTTTGTGTTTTTTAATACTGTTTTTAACTGTGTATATGTGGGGGGCGGGGGGGGGGGGGAGGGGGAAACTTTAAAAATCTCTTCCCTGTACGGGAGACCCGACCTTTTTCCTGTCGGGTCTCCGTTGTCGTCGGGGCCTAGCACCGTGGAGCGACCTACGGACTTACCATCGTGGGGCTGGTCAGCCTTGGAGCATGGGGAGCGGTGGTTTGCTCGCTTCTGCGGCCTGACTCCGGAGCTCGGAGGCTCCAGCTGCAGCCACAGGTCCGGTGGACTGTGATATCGGGAGCTCGTGGGTCCGGGTGGGAGACCGCTTTTCGGAGCTCCCGAAACGCAACTTCTCCAACCCGTGTCGCGGGGTTGGAACGACCCGGAGCGGGGCTGTACATCGCCCAGCTCGGCTTTAATGGCCGCGGGACATTCCAACGCCCGCCGGGGGCTCCAACCTTGTGACATTTAGACTGGAGCGGGGCCGTACATCGCCCGGCGTGGCCTTAAAATGGCCGTGGGATTTACCATCGCCCACCTGGGGCTTCAACATCGGCAGAAAAATGGTGCAGGGGAGAGAAAAGACTTTGTCTTCCATCACAGTGAGGAGAAGATTCACTGTGATGGATGTTTGTGTGAATTGAATTGTTTGTGTGTCTTGTAGGAATTGTTTTGTTTGTATGGCTGTAGAAACAGAGTTTCGTTTGAGCCTCACTGAGGTTCAAATGACATGGAATAAATATTGAATTGATTGACATCACGGTACTGTCAAATTTCTGCTCTCCAAACCTAGAATCCCTCTTTATAAACTGCAAACCCTTCTACTCTCCGAGGGAATTTAACTCCTTTACTCTCGCTGGAGTTTACATTCCCCCCAAGCTTGCGTATGTGATGCGCAAATGCAACTCGCTGATCAAGTAATGAGGGTAGAGAGTGACTTCCCAGACTCCATGATCATTGGTTTGGGGGACTTTAACAAAGCTAACCACAGCCGTGACCTTCCAAAACACAGACTTCAAGTTACCTGCCCCACCAGAGGGGAGAGAATACTCGATCACTGTTATACGGCAATCAAGAACCCATATCGCTCTGTTCCCCGGGTGGGACTGGGTCTATCTGATTTTACTTCGGAGTCACGTGAGTAACTACATGAAGAAGCCCCGCCTGGCGCATGATCGGCGTTTCGTCGACGCTGTCAGTAGGCAAATAGCTGCAGAGCGCAGCTCCACCAGCAGTAAGGAACAGGCCCGCAGGTAATTAGATTGAATTATTTTACAGGGCGTGTTCAAACTCCGTGGTGCTGGCGTGCAGAGCCAGCAGGAGTTGAAAGGAAAAGTGGAAATACTCCGGAGGAAAAACGGAGGTTAAAATGCGTCCCGGGTAGAAGCACAGCGATCGGGACGGCAGATTAGTGTGGAGCCGGTTCCGACACCGGTGGCCATTAAAAATTACCGTAGGGAGCATTTAGTCGCCCCACAAACAAATGCCACGGGAAGAATCTTCAGTGGGTAGGAAAATAAAGAAGTCTGAGAGGCCGTGGTTTTAAATGGTTTTAAATGATTTTAATAAAGAAAGGCCTCCAGACAAGAAAGCCTTATGGCTCAGAATAAATTAAATGGAGAAATACTCCAAATTATTTTTCAACCAAGGGTCTAAAAACCCCAGAATATTCCCAGGCAGGCACTGAGGGGTTTCCATATCAAGTATATGGTGCTTTTACCGCAGTGGGAATAGGAACCTCAGACTGGGCTGGAGGTAGTCTCCTTGAGCAAGTCTCAGGAGTACCAGGGCAGTAAAGAAACTGACCCTAAAAGTGGTGTTTTGGTCGTGTACCCTCCACAACACAAGTATAAATCCAGGTGTACTTAATGGGTACAAAGTACGATACCTGAAGGAAGTGGTGAGGCCATGGAAGGTAACCCTGGTGGCCAACATCAATTGGTTTCTCACCAGCTTCAGGAAGCTGTTATGGTTGAAACAGCAGATTTATATGAACACTTGTGCTTTACAAGGGTGCCAACGGTGAATCCGATTAAGGCATCCATGTCTTCAATAGTGTGGAGGCACAGGGAATACGATTCCAAAGAAATTCAAGTGTGCGGGTGGCATCACTGCTTATGGGAAGCAAGTGAAAGATTGTGCAATGACCAAAATTTAAAAAGGATAAGTGGCATTGTTTATAGCTCATATGTTGAGCTCAATGGTATGAGAGAAAATTGCCATTCGGACCATTTTGCACTTTAGATTTGCAGGTCAATAAAGTTCAAGCTATGTTGAAAATCTTGATTATTACGGAGTGAACCTGCCTAATACAAATCAAAGACATTGATAAAGAGGCAAAGATATCAGCCCCATAAAAATTTTGCAAAATGGGTGGACCAATGTGAAGGGGATTTGATATATGGATCAAACAGAGGCAGGTGTATGGTGAGGAAGTATTTTTATCCAGCACAGCCTTATGTTAACCCATATTGTTGGGGAAGAAGGCCATCACGTGCATTTGGAGAGGTACAAAAACTTTATTCTATCACAGGAAGCTTTTGTTGAACCTCCGATTGGTGGTAGATTACAGGTGTGTTATGATAAATGATATTGCATAACAGCTGGACGGTTTATATTAGATACTGTGTAAGGATCTACAATAAAATTTGTAGAAAGAGTTGATCCACCTGTACATAATTAACCTAATCCTAGTTATGTTTCTGCACCTGAAAAATCTCAAATAAAGAAAAGGTAAGAAATTATTTAGGGAAAGTGTAATGGGGAAAAAACGGAGTAAGCATCCACAACAAGTTGTATCAAATAATTTCCCCAGGCAGAAGAAAGATGGTGGTTGAAGAGTCATTCTAGACATCACACACTTTAATACATTTGTCCAGTATAAAACATTTCAAAATGGACACCTTCAATACTGCAAGGCAGTTGTTATCAACAAGTTGTAATTGGTTACTATAGTCTTGAAGGATGCGTATGATTTAGTGTCAATTTAACATCATGTTCACAGGTAATTGAAAATTAATTAGATGGGTCAGCTATGGCAATTTAAAGCATTATCTAATGGATTAAGCTCAGCTTCTAGGCTGTTCACACAATGGTTGAAACCAGCACTTGCACTGATAAGGACACATGGTCATGGTTATTTTGATGACATTTTTAATTGATTCAGCCCATCAAGTCTACTCTGCCATTCAATGATGGCTGATATATTTCTCCATCCTAACCCCATTCTCTTGCCTTCTTTCCATACACTCTGACGCCCGTACTAATCAAGAATCAGTCTCTGCCTTAAAAATATCCCCTGACTTGGCCTCCACAGCCTTCTGTGGCAAATAATTCCACAGATTTACCACCATCTGACTAAATAAATTTCTCCTCATCTCCTTCTAAAAGAAAATCCTTTAATTCTGAGGTTATGACCAGTCCTAGATTCTCCCACTAGTGGAAACATCTTCTCCACATCCACCCTATCTAAGCCTTTCACTATTCTGTATGTTTCAATGAGGTCCCTCTCATTCTTTTCAACTCCAGCGAGTACAGGCCCAGTGCCAACAAAAGCTCATCATAGGTTAACCTGCTAATTCCTGGGATCATTCATGTACACCTTCTCTGAACCCACTCCAGAGGCAGCACATCCTTCCTTAGATATGGTGCCCAAAATTGCTCACAATATTCCAAATGCGGCCTTACCAGCACCGCATAGAGCCTCAACATTACATCCCTGTTTTTGTATACAAGTCCTCTTGAAATAAATGCTAGTTATGCGTTTGCTTTCTTTACTACCCATTCTATGGTTCGCGGAGCACCCAGCGCGGGTGGCGCTGACCGACATCGCGGAGTCCCTGCGGCCCTTTGCCGAAGGCCGCCAGTGTGAATCTCCACCCGGCGCGGCCTGGGGACATCAGGAGCCGCGGACTCTGGTAGGAAGTGGCCGATTTGGAGGTCCAAGCCGCTGAGGTTGGCCTCCAGTCCCGACGTCGGAGTTCCAACATCCCGGCAAGCGGGCCTTAGCGGCGGGCTGCCCATAGCGGCGACTGCGGAGGGATCCGGAGGCCCCAACCACGGATGAACATCGAGGAAGAGACTGACTTTGGTGCCTTCCCTCACGGTGGGAAACTTTTAATTCTGCTGTGTGGGGATGTTTTATGTTGGACTCTATCGTGTGTTGTGTTCATTATTTTATTGCATGGCTGTATGGTGATCACATTTCACTGTGCCAACTGGCACATGTGACAAATAAATATATCTCGACTTGCAGATTAACCTTTGGGGAGTCATGCACCAGCACTCCCAAGTCCCTTTGCACCTCCGATTTCTGGATTCCCTAAGCAGAGCTCAAGATGGAAGCTGTGAAATTGTGCTGATTTTTTTTTATTTTACTGTCTGAATTTTGGAAGGTTGGGCTACAACATGGGGGATTTCCACTCCATATATCAAGCCAGAAATGATATCATAAACCTTTCAGGCATGGTTTCAAATCCAACGCAACAACAATTGTCATGGTAATTTGTTTAATGTAGCAATAATATCTTCATCTCCTTGTGCAAGCAAACAAAAAAATCACATCAAGCCAATGCAAGAGATGTTATGTGTAGGAAGGAACTGCAGATGCTGGGTTAAACCAAAGATAGACATAAAATGCTGGAGTAACTCAACTGGACAGGCAGCATCTCTGGATAGAAGGAATGGGCGACATTTCGGGTTGAGACCCTTCTTCAGACTGATGTCAATTTATCAAGTTAAAGATAAGTTTTAAGTTTAGAAACACAGCATGGAAACAGGACCTACGGCACATCAGGTCCGCGCCAACCAGTCATGCCACTTAAACCATTACACAAGGGGCAATTTACAGAGGCCAATTAACCTACAAACCCGCACATCCTTGGGATGTGGGAGGAAACCGGAATACCAAGAGGAAACCCACTCCTTATTTTAGACTTTAGAGATACAGTGCGGAACAGGCCCTTAGGCCCACTGAGTCCATGCTGTCCGGCAATCACAGTGTACACCAGCATTATTCTCCAAACTAGGGCCAACTTACATTTATACCAAGCCAATTAACCTACAAACCTGTACATTTTTGGAGGGTGGGAGGAAACTGGAGCTCCCGGAGAAAACCCACACAGTCACAGTGAGAAGGTACAAACTCTGTACAGACAGCATCTGCCGTCGGGATCGAACCCGTGTGTCTGGCACTGTGAGACAGCAGTTCTACTGCGCCACTGTGCCGCCCTTTAAGAAAATTGAATAGTTTGCCGAGGACACAGGAAAAAATCCAGAGTTAAGAGCTTGGGTAATGGAAAAATGGTATAAGGGTACCCTTGAATATATATACATATGTACAATGGCCAATAGTTGCCGGAGTAGGCCTTTTGACCCTTCAAGCCAGCACTGCCATTCAATGTGATCATGGCTGATCATCCACAATCAGTACCCCATTCCTGCCTTCTCCCCACATCCCTTGACTCCCCCATCATTTTGCGCTCCAGATTCCAGCATTTATAACCTCTCGTGCCTCTTATCTGAGTCTTTGTGGCACGATACACTTCTCTTCCCATGTGGATAATGAACTATAAATGCATTTTCACGGTTCTTATTGAGTGAAAGTTTTCTCTCCATTGTCACCATTCTTTACGCAGGTTACTTGATGAAAATCCAGTGATTTGAGTAATATCCATTTTTTTTTCTAATTGTCGAGTGTTTCTCCTAAATCATTCAACAGACTGCCAGTGGAGGTGATAGTGGATGTGTCGATGTCTCGTGGCTGATATCACAACAGAATGTAATTAATAATGGAGACACAAGAAACCGGTGCCAGAATCTTGATCAAAGAGTAAAATGCTGGAGGAACTCATCGGGTCAGGCAACATCTGTGCAGAGAATTGGACAGACAACTTTTTGGATCGATTCCCTTCTTCAGGTAATTATTAAAGTTGGAAATACATTTTTTTCTCTTATGGAAAAGTATATCCCTACTTTTTCCACATAGAACTAATTCCAGCTCAATGTTTTCTTCTTGTCATCTTTCCATTTTGTAGTCAATAAAATGTGTAAAAGCTTGGCAGAAAATCTGAATAATTGCAGGTTAAAGACAGATCTTGGATTTTTGTGTGATAACATTCAGTTAGCAGCCAGTTTTACATCTCCGGCAATTTTCATCAGTAGCAGGAATCGAGAGAGATGTAAAACAACATGATGACTTCCTATCACTTATTTACATTATTGCTCAAAATTAAGTTATGCGCTACACAGTATAAAAAGTGAAAGAGCTGACGACTAATTTCCCCTCACATTCAGAGAAAACACTTTAAGGGCCTGTCCCACTTGGCCGTCATTTACGCAACAGGCCGGTAGTGACTGATGTGCGATGGTCGCGCACGTTATCATGCATCCGCACAGCCGTCTGGAGCGCGTGACGTCATTTGAAGATAGACACAAAATGCAGGAGTAACTCAGCGGGACCGGCAGCATCTCTGGAGAGAAGGAATGGATGATGTTTCGGGTCGAGTCGCTTCTTAAACTAGATAGGTTGGGGAGAGGGACTCAAATAGAGATAGCCAGGAGATGGTGTCTGAGGCAGGAGGCAGAGAAGGGAAGCACTCAGACCCAACATGTACGGGGGGGAAGAAGAAAAAAATAATAAACAAAGAATAAGAGGTGGTGGGTGTCTTAAAGGTGTGAGCAGAGAGAAAGAGGGGTATAAAATGACAATAGAAGCAAGTGGTAGCAAGGTGAAAATTAATAGTGGCTGGCAGACAAATCCAGGAAAAAAATCAAAAGGGGCCACTTGTCAACATAATTGTATAGAGGGTAAAAGTGTTGTAAAAACAAGCCTGAAGGCTTTGTGTCTCAATACGAGGAGCATTCGTAATAAGGTGGATGAGTTGAAGGTGCAGATAGCTGTTAATGACTATGCTATAGTTGGGATCACAGAGACATGGCTCCAGGGTGACCAAGGCTGGGAGCTGAACATCCAGGGATATACAATATTCAGGAGGGATAGATGGAAAGATAAGGAGGTGGGGTAGCGTTGCTGGTGAGAGAGGAGATTAATGCAATAGAAAGGAAGGACATTAGCATTGAGGATGTGGAATCGATATGGGTAGAGCTGTGAAACTCTAAGGGGCAGAAAACGCCAGTGGGAGTTGTGTACAGGCCACCTAACAGTAGGATTGGAGTTGGGGATGGCATCAAACAGGAAATTAGAAGTGCGTGCAACAGGGGTAACACAGTTATAATGGGTGACTTCAATCTGTATATAGATTGGGTGAATCAAATTGGCAGGGGTGGCGAGGAAGATGATTTCTTGGAATGTATGCGGGATATTTTTATAAACCAGCATGCGGAGGAACCAACGAGAGAGCAGGCTATTCTAGACTGGGTATTGAGTAATGAGGAAGGGTTAGTTAACAGTCTTGTTGTACGTGGCCCCTTGGGCAAGCGTGACCATAATATGATTGAGTTCTTCATTAGGATGGAGAGTGACATAATTAAGTCAGAAACAAGGGTTCTGAACTTAAAGGTAACTTTGATGGTATGAGACGTGAATTGGCCAAGATAGACTGGCAGGTGAGTCTTAAAGGGTTGACAGTGGATGTGCAATGGAAGGTATTTAAAGACTGCATGGATGAAGTACAAAAATTGTTCATACCAGTTTGGCAAAAGAATAAATCAGGGAAGGTGGTGCATCCGTGGATAACGAGGGAAATCCGGGATAATATAAAAACTAAAGATGAGGCATACAAATTGGCCAAAAGAAGCAGCCTACCAGAGAACTGGGAGAAATTCAGAATCCAGCACAAAGGGCTTAATTAGGAAAGGGAAAATAGATTATGAAAGGAAACTGGCAGGGAACATAAAAATTGACTGCAAAAATTTTTATAGATATGTGAAGAGAATGAGACTAGTTAGAACAATTGTTGGTCCCTTGCAGTCAAAAGCAGGTGAATTGATCATGGGGAACAAGGACATGGCAGACCAATTGAATAACTACTTTGGTTCTATCTTCACTAAGGAAGACATAAATAATCTGCCGGAAATAGCAGTGGACCGGAGGTCAAATAAGATGGTGGAACTGAATGAAATCCAGGTTAGCCGGGAAGTGGTGTTGGGTAAATTGAACAGATTAAAGGCCGATAAATCCCCAGGGCCAGATGGTCTGCATCCCAGTGTGCTCAAGGAGGTAGCCACGGAAATAGTGGATGCATTCGTGATAATTTTTCAAAACTCCTTAGATTCTGGAGTAGTTCCTGAGGATTGGAGGATAGCTAACGTAACCCCACTTTTTTAAAAAAGGAGAGAGAGAGAAAGCGGGGAATTACAGACCAGTTAGTCTAACATCGGTAGTGGGGAAACTGCTAATCAGTTATTAAAGATGGGATAGCAGCGCATTTGGAAAGTGGTGAAATCATTGGACAAAGTCAGCATGGATTTATGAAAGGTAAATCATGTCTGACGAATCTTATAGAATTTTTCGAGGATCTAACTAGAAGAGTGGATAAGGGAGAACCAGTGGATGTGTTATATCTGGACTTTCAGAAGGCTTTCGACAAGGTCCCACATAAGAGATTAGTATATAAACTTAAACCACATGGTATTGGTGGTTCAATATTGATGTGGATAGAGAACTGGCTGGCAGACAGGAAGCAAAGGGTAGGAGTAAACGGGTCCTTTTCAGAATGGCAGGCAGTGAGTAGTGGGGTACCGCAAGGCTCAGTGCTGGGACCCCAGCTATTTACAATATACATGAATGATTTGGACGAGGGAATTGAATGCAACATCTCCAAATTTGCAGATGACACCAAGCTGGGGGGTATAGTTAGGTGTGAGGAGGATGCTAGGAGGCTGCAGGGTGATTTGATTGGGCAGTTGCATGGCAGATGCAGTATAGTGTGGATAAATGTGAGGTTATCCACTTTGGTGGCAAAAACATGAGGGTGGACTATTATCTGAATGGTGGCAGATTAGGAAAAGGGGAGATGCAACGAGACCTGGGTGTCATGGTACACCAGTCATTGAAAGTAGGCATGCAGGTGCAGCAGGCAGTTAATAAAGCAAATGGTATGTTATCATTCATAGCGAAAGGATTTGAGTATAGGAGCAGGGAGGTTCTACCAGAGGACTGGGTTTTGCAGGGTTTTGGTGAGACCACATCTGGAGTATTGCGTACAGTTTTGATCTCCAAATCTGAGGAAAGACATTCTTGCCATAGAGGGGGTTCAGAGAAGGTTCACCAGACTGATTCCTGGGTTGTGGGGACTTTCATATGAAGAAAGACTGGATAGACTCGGCTTGTACTCACTGGAATTTAGAAGATTGAGGGGGGATCTTATAGAAACTTACAAAATTCTTAAGGGGTTGGACAAGCTAGATGCAGGAAGATTGTTCCCAATGTTGGGGGAGTCCAGAACAAGGGGTCACAGTCTAAGGATAAGGGGGAATTCCTTTAGGACCGAGATGAGGAAAACATTCTTTACACAGAGAGTTGTGAGTCTCTGGAATTCTCTGCCACAGAAGGCCATTGAGGCCAGTTCATTGGCTATATTCAAGAGGGAGTTGGATGTGGCTCTTGTGGGTAAAGGGATCAGGGGTATCGAGAGAAGGCAGGTACGGGATACTGAGTTGGATGATCAGCCATGATCATATTGAATGGCGGTGCAGGCTCGAAGGGCCAAATGGCCTACTCCTGCACCTATTTTTCTATGTTTCTACGTTTCTATGTTTCAGTCTGAAGAAGGGTCTCGACCCGAAACGTCACCGATTGCTTCTCTCCAGCGATGCTGCCGTTCCCGCTGAGTTACTCCAGCATTTTGTGTCTATCTCCAATCATCTTGGCCCTGCTCTGAGAGTAGGAGTGGGGGAAGATCCGGATCCGCAACGGCCGTAAGCCCAAGGCCGAGCTCGGCGATCGTTTGCCTGCTGCTGCTGCTGTTGGAGGTGAGACGTCACGCCGCGCCAGGGTCTTGGGCCTGTCTCACTTTGGCCATCAGTTACGCGACAGGCCGGTGGCGCGCGAAGATTTAGTGCAGGACAAAGTCCACACTCCTCCACGCCACTCCACACTCCTCCATACCACTCCATGCGCCCGTCCCACGCTACCCACGCGCTACCCACATGCCACCCACACACTAGCAGGTCGCGTTAATGATGGCCAAATGGGACAGGCCCTTAACACTGTTAACTCTGATATCTTAATGTGCATTGAGAAATGTTCTAGGTTTATATCTGTACCCTAAATTGGGGATAGGATGCCCTGTTTTGCACAAAACTATACATTATTTTGTAAAATTTTGCAAATCCAAGATAAAAACTCTCTCAAACTCTTTCACGTTACATTCTGACAAATATGGTGAAAAATCGTCTGTGTTAACTACAAGGCCCATTTTATTTTTCCCTTATTTGGTGCAAATGTGCAAAAATAAATTTTAGATTGCGTCATTTACTTCCCCAAAGCTGTTTTAGTTGAAAGCTTGTATCAGGAATTCCCCTTTCAATCTCAAGCAGTTAATTAACTGCGTGTGGCTTTCTTTACCAGGCTTGTTCAGTTTACATTTGTCTAATGTGGTTTTTCTTCCTTCGGTACCTAACATTGACTTGTCATTATTATTATGTGATATATGGCTGCCAGTTTCTCAAAAATATTTGTGATGGTTCATTCCTTCATGCTTTTTCCACAAAAGTTTCCTCTGTGTGTTCTTTCCTTGATGCCAGATTTCTTGTACGTTTCGACAAAAATCACCTAAGCCAGTGCAAACTTGCGTAGAGCACCTGGTTTTTATTGCTGCACATGGGAAAAATTGTTCCAAACCAAGGAGAGTACCAGGTCTGCTTATTCACTTTTGGAAAATGGAGTTGCATGCAATCATACTGTCTGAGTAATGAGGAAATAATGTTGTTTTTAAACCTAAGGAGATGTCAGATTTTGTAAGATGTTCAACTTTGTAACGGTTCCATTGCATAAAGAACAGGCAGCATTGAATGCAAATATATAAAATTATGAGAGGCACAGATAGGGTAGACCGTCAAAGCCTATTTCCCCAGGATGGAAATGTCAAAGAGTAAAGGGCATAACTGTAAGGTGAGAGGGGTAAAGTTGAAAGGGGATGTGTGGGGCATTTTATCCATTCTAATGTATTTTTCCAGATGGTTGCCCAGCATTCCATCCTGTGCTATGCCAATGATGGGCCAAATGGCCTAATTCTACTCCTATCGCTTATGACCTTATATCTGATGTCCACCTCATCCCCTCCCCCTCCACCCTCCTCTCCCCATCCTACCTCTCCGCTCTGGATGAACTTTAAACTTGAACGAGTCCCATCGCAGGGAGAAGAGTCTCATATTAAGAACTCAGCTGAACTACCAGCCATCCTCCTCCCTGCTTGGAACCTTTGCAGTAAACCACACATCAAGAAGCCATTTGTAACCACAGCAACATCTGAAACAGAAATATTTGTTTGTTCCCTCCTCAGGTTCTGGACAATTAAGCTTGTAATTTATTACCTAAATATTTGCTTCCTTGCCAGGTCTTTGATTGACAAAATCTAGCAAGGGAGTGAGTATTTAGTTACACTTGATGGTGCTGGAGCGTGGCAACTCTTTGCAGGCTGCCCTGCAGGTCCTCTCCTTGCACCCATTATAATAATTCTATTCTATTCAATCTCTATTCTATCAGAATTACTAACATCTTTTTACTTTTAAGTTTAGTTTAGATTAGAGATACAGCGCGGAAACAGGCCCTGTCGGCCCACCGGGTCCATGCTGACCAGCGATCCCCGCATGTTAACACTAGCCTATACCCACTAGGGACAATTTTTTTTTTTTTTTTTTTTGCATTTACCAAGCCAATTAACCTACGGACATGTGAGGGAGGAAACCGAAGATCTCGGAGAACACCCACACAGGGGGTGCAAACTCCGTACAGACAGCACCCATAGTCAGGATCGAACCCGGGTCTCCGGTGCTGCATTCGCTGTAAGCAGAAACTCTACCGCTGTGCCACTGTGCCGCCCTGTCTGATGATCTTACGGCTTCCAGTAAAAGCTTCCAAGATGGCGCCTAACCCAGGCGACAATTTACATGTTAGCCACAGAAGCAGATGTACAATCACATATTAAAATCGCTCCACACTCTTAAATCTCTACCCCTACAGCAACATTTCTTACTTTAACTATGCACTAAATGTTATTCCCTTATCATGTATCCATACACTGTAAATGGCTCAATTGTTTTCATCTTTCTGCTGACAGGTTGGCATGCGACAAAAAGCTTTTCACTGTACCTGGGTACACATGACGATAAACTGAACTGACTTGAAAACTGAACTGAAATGACATCCAGACCCGACTCCTGAACGCCAGTGCACACGACCAGTGAGGCATAGAATGAAATTCACTGTGACCAATGGTATCATCACCCATCCGATCCTCTGAAGTCACAATCCAACATAAATAATATCCTCCTGGAGCTGCTGACCTCAAGACTGGACCCGACTGAACAGAAGCCCCAATGTTCTGGAGCAGCCCACTGTGAGAACTGACGAGACCTGACTCCCAGAGCTGCAACTGCACTTACCACCCCTTCGAAGGCCCGGCCTAGACAAAGACAGTGTTCGGCAGAAGATGCCAAATTCACAATCTGCCCCCGAGAACTGTACGCTGTCGATGGCTCGATTGTAATCACGCATAGTCTTTCCGCTGACTGGTTAGCGTATAACAGAAGTTTTTCGCTGTACATGACGATAAACTAAAATCAACTAAACTATGCCGATGCCCTGAAGTGCTGATTGTAAGAACGGAAGACACCCGACTCCGGGCGCTGCAACTGCAGCCTACAGGAGAAACCAGCATTTTATTGGCCTTTCGAAGTCCCGGCCTGCTCGGCAGGAGCAGCTGACCTCACAAACTGCCCCTGAGGTCCAACTGAACAAAGGGTGCAATTTGTGGAGTGCCCGATACCATGATTGAACATGAACAAAGGACAAAGGACATTTATTGTCACGTACACCAGTTGGTGTAGTGAAATTTGATTTGCCATGCAGCACACAAATAAAGATAAGACACAACATCATAGGATTTAACAGTAGACATAAAAACATCCCTCCACAGTGGTTCCCACAGTGGGGGAAGGCAGCAAAGTCCATTCCCATCCCCAGTTCACCCATAGTCGGGCCTATTGAGGCCTCTGCAGTCGCTGCTATGGGACCCGATGTTCCAGGCTGTTCTCGCCGGGCGATGGTGCTCCGGCGTCGGGAGCACCCTCTCAGCGGCTTGGGACACCTGGAACGGCCGCCTCTTACTGGGGTCCGCGGCTTCCGAAGCCAACAAGGCCACGCCGGATGGAGCTCCACCACTGGGATGGAGGCTCCCGATGTAAAGTTCAGCGCCGCCGCCCGCAGCTGGCCGCTCCACAGTCCCGCCGCTCCGCAATTTTTTTTTTGTCGGCTGTCTTCAGCTCACCGGAGCTCCAGCGCGGCGACCCAGGCAAGGCATCCAGCCGCTCCCATCAAGAAACGCCGCTCCAGGCCCGCTGGTACGCCGCAAGGACGGGTCGAAGATGCAGCCCGGAGAAAAGCTGCCTCTCCGACCAGGTAGGGACCAGGAAAAGCAGTTTTCCCCTCCCCCCCCCCCCAACCCCCCCACATAAAAAAGAATAGACTCCAAACAAAACACTTTTTACACGCTAAAAATAAAAAAAAGTTAAAAGACAGACAGCTGCAGGCTGGGCAGCCATACCAACTGGACGGCGCCCCCTAGGATCGAGAGGATCGAGAGACAGGCTCTCTGCAGTGTTCGATGCTGTGATCCGACCCTGACTCCCCAGAGCCCACTGGGCATGTCCACGCACCTCCCAGAACAGCCAACCCCACTCCACGATTCCCAAGCCCGATCAGAATCCACACCAGAATGTGCGTGAGTGTAGCTCACTCACCCACACTCACCCCCTCCATGACACATTGGTCAACCTGAGGAGTATCTTCAGCAACGGACTGGTTCCACCAAGATGCAGGACAGAACGCCACAGGAGATCCTTAGAGTCATAGAGTGATATAGTGTGGAAACAGGCCCTTTGGCCCAACTCGCCCACACCGGCCAACAGTGTCCCAGCTACACTAGTCCCACTTGCCTGTGCTTGGCCCATATCCCTCCAAACCTGTCCTAGCCATGTACCTGTCCAACTGTTTCTTAAACGATGCGGCAGTCTCAGCCTCAACTACCTCCTCTGGAAGCTTGTTCCATACACCCACCACCCTTTATGTGAAAAAGTTGCCCCTCGGATTCCTATTAAATCTTTTCCCCTTGAACCTATGTCCTCTGGTTCTCGATTCCCCTACTCTGGGCAAAAGACTCTGTGCTTCTACCCGATCTATTCCTCTCATGATCTTATACACCTCTATAATGTCACCCCTTATCCTCCTGCGCTCCATGGAATAGAGACCTAGCCTACTCAACCTCTCCCTATAGCTCACACCCTCTAGTCCTGGCAATATCCTCGTAAAACTTTTCTGAATCGTTTCAAGCTTGACAATATCTCTCCTGAACTGAACACAATGTTCTAAATGCAGTCTCAACAACGTCTTATACAACTGCAACATGACCTCCCAACTTCTATACTCAATACTCTGACTGATGAAGGCCAAAGTGCCAAAAGCCTTTTTGACCTTATCTACCTGCGACTCAACCTTATTCCCTGTGGCTATCAAACTGTACAACTCCTCACCCTTCTGTTGTGGGGTAGACTGAGGCTAACTCCCCAACCCAAACTTTGCACATCCCCAATCCTTTCCACTTGTTACTTTAATTTCATGTTTCATGTATTTTGTGTTTTATGACTGTTGGCAGACCAATTTCTATTGCATAAATAAAGTTCTATCATATCATATTGTATCGAATCACTCACCCAGAAAGTGTGGAAAACGCATGCAAATACGCACGCATGAGACTAAAATAACGTGGTTTTAAGTCCTCTCTCCCCACCAATATATTCCTGGGAAATAACAAAGCTGTTGAAAACTAGCTTAGGAAAAACCTAAAGATAGAGGCACCTACCTCAGGGAATTGTGAGACTACCCTGCGACTACTCTGTTTTAGAGACATGGCTCACAACCGCTTTCTCTGACATGCCATACAACCAGAGGGCTTCACAATTCACTGAATGGACGACACGGCCTCTTCAGGCATGGTTAAGGGCAGAGAGGTCTGCTTCCCAATCAACTCCTCGTGGTGCTCGGACTGGTGGCGATCCTGGCGTATTTCTGCTTCTTGCACCTGAAATATCTAACTGCCATGGGAATTCACTCAGGTTGTCCTGACAGCAGCTTACATCTCACCCCATGCGGACACAAAGCTTGCACTGGCTGTATTACACAATGCTACCTATAGCTTTGAAAAGGAGTCAGCTGAGGATGTAATTAAGGACCCAGCCCACCCCAGTCATACCATCGTTTACCTTCTCCCATCAATTCAGTTCAGTTTAGTCTATTGTCATTGTTATTTTATTGCATATCTTTCGTTCATTTGTTCTATATCTCTCTACAGCACCGTCTGTGTCTCTCGTTTCCCTTTCCCCCGACTCCTGTCTGAAGAAGGGTCTCAACCTGAAACATCACCTGTTCCTTCTCTACAGAGAAGCTGCCTGTCACGCTGAGTTACTCCAACATTTTGTGTCTCTCTTCAGTTTAAACGAGCATCTGCAGTTCCTTCCTACATGCTAAAATGAATCTCCCAACCTACCATACCCTTTTTTAATCTGTACTTTCTCTGCAGTTCACCAGCCAAATTAACTACTCTATTTTGAGGTATTGCTTATTGCACTCTGGGCATCAAATTACTTCACTTTACTACAGAACTAATCATCACGATATAAGCACTCTTGTTGTCTCATCTTTTGTTGAGCTAAATGTCATATATTATCCGCAGCACCTTCTTGTCTCTGGCCTTGATCAGGTCACATCGACGTGCCATGCTGGAATGATTTCAACACATATGGCCCTCCTCAATTATTTTGCCTCCCACATCCCAAAGACGTGCAGGTTTGCAAGTTAATTGGCTTCTGTAAATTGTCCCCTGGAGTGTAGGATAGTACTAGTGTATGGGGTGATCGCTGTTCGGCGTGGACCCGTTGGGCTGAAGGGCATGTTTCCACACTATATCTCGAAACTAAGCTAAACTGAACTATGCTTAAGGTAACAATTAATTAATGAGGTAAACATGTTATGTTAATTCCACTTTCAATCACAGGATGAAAAAGTTAACATAAATCCAGATTACTTAATCCATTCTTACCAAAAATAATGCAATGGAAAGATATAACATATGGCCTTGAGAGCTTTATTTGTCTTCTCAAATGAAATCCAGCTGATACCCGAGGATGACAATAGACAACAGCTGTGGTGTAGAACATGAGTCATTCACTCAAAACAAAAGGGAAGTGGGATTTTAGTTTGCTTCTTTCAGATCCACAGGATATTCCAGTGATGTAAGAACAGATTTGTAAGCTTTTGCTCTGAGCCTTCTAATGTTTTTAAAGATACTGCGTGGAAACAAGCCCGTCACTTCATTGAGTCCATGCAGACAATCGATCACCTGTTCACATTACTTCCATGTTATCTCACTTTCGCATCCAGTCCCAGCTCATCAGGGACAATTTAGTTTAGTTTACAGATACATTGCGGAAACAGGCCCTTCGGCCCACCAAAAACAAAAGCTTTTGTTGCATGCTAACCAGCGACTGACCAGCAATCCACGCACATTAACGCTAATCTGCACACACTGGGAACAATTACATTTATACCAAGCCAATTAACCTACAAACCTGCACGTCTTTCGAGTGTGGGAGGAAACCGGAGCTCCCGGAGAAAACCGACGCAGGTCACGGGGAGGTCATGGCGCTGTGAGACAGCAGGTCTACCAGCAGCTATCTCGCAGAGGCTGCCTGTAAGCAGACCCTTCGGGAATATACTCTCTACCTCCACCCTTGGTCTTGAAATAACAAAAGACAGAAATCACCCTCTAACTTTTGTTTTTTCCCTTTAAGAAACAGAATGTAAAATACCACACTTTCTTCAAGGTGCATAATACCCCACCCCCACCAACCCTTCAATCATCCTATCTACACGTGATAGCAATTTTCCTTTCAAATATTTCCACATAGCAAAAGGGTTGAATGTCATGCAAGCTTGGTATTTTACTATCCATTAACCATTCTTTAGTCTCTACAAATGGCTCAAGGTTGATATTGTTTTTTTAAATCCCAGCAATTTGGATGTTATCTATAACTTTATGTGTATGTGAATCTCATTTAGGAAAAGGTATACGAGAGATTAACTGGAATGATGATAAGAATCGGGCGGCATCTGTCGAGTGAATGGACAGGCAACGTTTTGAGTCGGGACTGTTCCCCAGTCTGAGGAAGAGTCCGACCGAAAATGTTGCCTGTTGATTCCCTCCACAGACACTGCCTGACCCACTGAGTAACTCCAGCACTTTGTTTTGTCAAGATACCAGCATCTGCAGTTGTGTTTAGTTTATTGTCACGTGTACCGAGGTACAGTGAAAAGCTTTTGTTGCGTGCTAATCAGCCAGAGGAAAGACAATACATGATTACAATTGAACCATTCACAGTGTACGATAAGGAGATAATGTTTAGTGCAAGGTAACGGCAATGAAGTCTGATCGCAGATAGTCCAAGGGTCCCTGATGAGGGAGATTGTAGTTCAGAAATGCTCTCTGGTTATGGTAGCGTCATTCAGTTGCCTGATAACAGTTCCTTTTGTCTCCACAATAAAAAGGACGAAGTATTTGTACAGAGTCTGAGAACGCAAGCAACAGTGGGCAGAGACAAGAGACAATAGGTGCAGGAGTAGGCCATTCGGCCCTACGAGCCAGCACCGCCATTCAATGTGATCATGGCTGATCGTCACCAATCAATAACCCGTGCCTGCCTTCTCCCCATGTCCCTTGATTCCACTAGCCCTTAGAGCTCTATCTGACTCTCTCTTAAATCCATCCAGTGATTTGGCCTCCACTGCCCTCTGTGGCAGGGAATTCCACAAATTCACAACTCTCTGGGTGCAAACGTTTTTTCTCACCTCAGTCTTAAATGGCCTCCCCTTTATTCTAAGACTGTGGCCCCTTTATTCTGGACTCGCCCAACATTTTTCCTGCATCTAGCTTGTCCAGTCCTTTTATAATTTTATATGTTTCTAAAATATTCCCCCTCATCCTTCTAAACTCCAGTGAATACAAGCCTAGTCTTCTCAATCTTTCCTCATATGACAGTCCCGCCATCCTAGGGATCAATCTCGTGAAACTACGCTGCACTGCCTCAATCACAAGGATATCCTTCCTCAAATTAGGAGGCTAAAATTGTACACAATACTCCAGATGTGGTCTTTCCAGAGCCCTATACAACTGCAGATCCTCTCTACTCCTATACTGAAATCCTCTTGTTATGAAGGCCAACATTCCATTAGCTTTCTTCACTGCCTGCTGTACCTGTAAGCCAACTTTCATTGACCGGTGTACCTCCCCCTTACCTAACCTAACCTAACCCCATTGAGATAATAATCTGCCCCCGTGTTTTTGCCACCAAAGTGGATAACCTCACATTTATCTATATTATACTGCATCTACCACGCATCTGACCACTCACTCAACCTGTCCAGGTCACCCTGCAACCTCCTAACATCCTCTTCACAGTTCACACTGCCACCCAGCTTTGTGTCATCCGCAAACTTGCTAGTGTTGCTCCTAATTCTCTCTTCCAAATCATTAATATATATGTAAACAGTTGCGGCCTCAACACCGAGCCTTGCAGCACTCCACTCGCCACTGCCTGCCATTCTGAAAAGGACCCGTTCACTCCTACTCTTGGCTTCCGGTCTTCCAACCAATTTTCTATTCATGTCAACACCTTACCCCCAATACTATGTGCTCTAATTTTAGTCAACAGTCTCCCGCGCGGGACCTTATCAGAGGCTTTCTGGAAGTCTAGATACACTACATCCACTGGCTCCCCTTCATCGATTTTACTTGTCACATCCTCAAAAAATTCCAGAAGATTAGTCAACCATGATTTCCCTTTCATAATTCCATGCTGACTTGGAGTAATCCTTTTACTGCTATCCAAATGCCCCATTATTACCTCTTTAATAATTGACTCCAGCATCTTTCCCACCACCGAAGTCAGGCTAACTGGTCTGTAATTCCCCGTTTTCTCTCGCACTCCTTTCTTGAAAAGTGGGATAACATTAGCTATCCTCCAATCCACAGGAACTGATCCAGAATCTATTTAACATTGGAAAATGATCACCAATGCGTCCACTATTTCTAGAGCCACCTCCCTGAGGACCCTGATAATTTATCATCCTTCAGTCCCATTAGCCTACCCAATACTATTTCATAGAAACATAGAAAATAGGTGCAGGAGTAGGCCATTCGACCCTTCGAGCCTGCACCGTCATTCAATATGATCACGGCTGATCATCCAACTCAGTATCCCTTACCTGCCTTCTCTCCATACCCCCTGATCCCATTAGCCACACGCGCCACATCTAACCCCCTCTTAAATATAGCCAATGAACTGGCCTCAACTACCTTCTGTGGCAGAGAATTCCAGAGATTCACCACTCTCTGTGTGAAAAATGTTTTTCTCATCTCGGTCCAATAAGATTTCTCCCTTATCCTTAAACTGTGGCCCCTTGTCCTGGACTTCCCCAACATTGGGAACAATCTTCCTGCATCTAGCCTGTCCAACCCCTTAAGAATTTTGTAAGTTTCTATAAGATCCCCCCTCAATCTTCTAAATTCTAGCGAGTACAAGGCGAGTCTATCCAGTCTTTCTTCATATGAAAGTCCTGACATCCCAGGAATCAGTCTGGTGAACCTTCTCTGTACTCCCTCTAGCCTAATGAAATTTTTTTTCAGTTCCTCTACCCCCTTAGGTCCTCTGCCCTCCACTACTTCTGGGAGATTGTTAGTGTATTCCTTAGTGAAGAAAGATCCGAAGTACCTGTTCAACTCTTCTGCCCTTTCCTTGTTCCCCATAATAATTTCACCCGTGTCTGCCTTCAAGGGACCCACATTTGACTTTGCTACTCTTTTTTCCTTAACATATCTAAAGAAGCTTTTACTGTCCTTCTTTACATTCCTGGCCAGCTTCCCCTCGTACTTCATCTTTTCAGCCCGAATTGCCTGCTTTGTTTCCTTTTGTTGTCCTATGAAAGTTTCCCAATCCTTTGGCTTTCGGCTACTCTTTGCTGTGTTATACATAGAAATACGAGTTTACGGATTAGTTTGATTCAAGTTATTTTGTTTTATCAGTGCATAATTCAAGCAAGTATTAACCACTGCTGAATGTTAATAATTAGTACTGAATTTTGGGAACAGAAAATAATGTTTCCTCATTTTATACTTGAATCATAAAACCACATTGCTAATAGAAACAGAAATGGGCCTTGCAACATACCCACCCATGGAGTTGTTTATCCTCCATATGTGTCAGCACCCTCCACTTTCAGTGGTGTAGCATGAATGACTTACAAGCACACCAATGCATCTAACCTTACCTTGATTATCTCAATCAGTTTAGCCTTTGTCACACAATAGTCTCCTTTGATCCTTCCTTCTCACTGTGATCATTTCAGTACTTAATTAAAGGGAAATTGTGTAGAATAGAATTAAACAGATAGACATAAAATGCTGGAGTAACTCAACGTGACTGACAGCATCACTGACCAGAAGGAATTAGTGATGTTTCGGGTCGAGACCCTTCTTCAGACTCCTGCCACATCAGACTGTCCAGAGATGTTGCCTGTCCCATTGAGTTACTCCAGCATTTTGTGTATATCTTCAGTTTAAACCAGCATCTGCAGTTCCTTCCTACAGAATTAAACAAGTAGTGGTTTGTGTGGGGATCTTTTTTGGAGGAAGCAGTGAGTAGCTTTTGTCTACATATCTTGTTTAAATTAAAACTTGTTTTTTGGAGGTGACAGTCTTTTGCACCTAGTTTTAAATCTGTGTGAAAGTGGCATATCAAAAAATAAACTAGCTCAAGTTCAATATCCCACTCATTTGATTCCTCTTGCAAAGTCATGTTTTCCCCCAGTCCTTGGGTCACGTTGGGACAGGAAAGGCCTACCAACGTGCTGGTGCTTGGTCTAGCAAGTCCAAGATTCATGGTGGTGTACTCTGAAACAGAGAAACATTGCTTAGGTTACAAGCCAGTTATACTGGATTTTTTTTTGTCATGGTTATTTCTAAGAACTGAGTTTTTAAAAAAAATGTGCAATGCAAATCTTTTCAAAAATATATTTCAATTAACATTTGATTTGACTATCAATGGTGTGATCTGAAATAAACATTTGATGTCTATATTACTAAAAGTCTGATCTTGACCACGTCCTGTTGTTCTGTATATTGATTTTAGAAAAAACGCTGCCACTTATGGCTATGATTTTTGGCCATCTTACTCAGAGTCCCCCTCCGCTGTGCCCAACAAGAGGATTTTTCCCATCGATGAAAAATAAAAGAGTATTTAGTGTTTTTAAAATGTTGAGATTCTCTCCTGAAGGCCACAACCCTTCCTGAGGGACTATAAGACCCGGAGGTGATGAGTGCCTCAGTCAGTCGCTGCAAGATGGGGGAGCGAAAGGGTCACGTCTCTCAGTCTGAGCTGTGAATAACACTGAACACATGTCTACTAAACTGTGAGTGTGGTTTTACTGACCTTGACTGTCCTTAATGTGGTTTGAAAATGAAAATGTAGTTGGTTTGAAAAAGCACAGCAAATGGTTGGTGGTGGTTGGTTTGAAATAAAGCACAGCAAATGATTGGTGGTGGTTGGTTTGAAATAAAGCACAGCAAATGGTTGGTGGTGGTTGGTTTGAAATAAAGCACATGATTAAACTTGACAACATCCTGTTTACACTGTATATTGATTTTAGATAAAACTTACGGCTGTGATTTTTTGCCAATTTACTCAGTCCCCCTCCGTTCATCAGGTGCAGAGGATTCTTCTCATCAATGAAAAATAAAAGTGTTATTAGTGTTTTAAAAATGTTGCAAATCTCGCTCCTGTCAATCACACCATGAAGGCCACGCCTCCTCCGGTGGGAGGGGGAGGGATTATAAAACCCAGAAGTGTGGGTGTGGCTCAGTCTCAGCAAGATGGGGGAGGGAGAGGGAGAGGGAGAGGGAGAGGGAGAGGGAGAGGGAGAGGGAGAGGGAGAGGGAGAGGGAGAGGGAGAGGGAGAGGTAATGAATCTGTCTGAGCTGTGAATCAACTGAACTCACGGAATGTCTACTGAAGTGTGAGTGTGGTGGTTTGTGTGGTTTTATGGTGGTTTCACCCGACTTGAAATGGTATGAAACTGCATTTGAATGTGGTTGCCTTGCACCCTGCATGAAATGGTATGAAACTGCATTTGAATTTGGTGGCCTTGCACCCTGCTTGAAATGGTATGAAACTGCACTCGAGTTTGGTGGTCCTGCACCCTGCTTGGTGGTAGGAAACTGCATTTGAATTTGGTGACCTTGCACCCTCCTTGAAGTGGTAAGAAACTACGCTTTAATTTGGTGGCCTTGCACCCTGCTTGAAATGGTATGAAACTGCATTTGAATTTGGTCACCTTGCACCCTGCTTGAAATGCAATTTCAAGGAATAGCCGTGAGTCAACTGCGAGCCCATCAGGCTTGAGTGATTGACCTGCCACCCCAAGAATCCATTTGGCCCACAATGTCCATACTAGCCCTCTGGAAACCAGTCCCTTCAGCCCACAACACCCATACTAGCTCTCCAGAAACCCCCCCCCCCCCCCCCCCCCCCCCCCCCCCCCCCCCCCCAAATATTGGAATTGGTGGAGGTGGAATATTGCGTTGGGGGACTAGCCCTCTGGTGTGAAGCAACAAGGCATTTAAATTGAGATCCTATTTCAATTTCTCCACAACCCCTAAACCACATCTAGACATTCTACTCATCATCCTCTTAAATGCCAAATTACTTCAGCCTCCAAAACAGCTTTGCCAATTTCAGAAACAAAATAATGTAAACTTACAGAATCATGTAGAGATACAAATTCATTGTTTTTAATCATTTAAATCTCCAATATTCCCTTTCTCACAAAAAAGTTAAATTAAAACAATGCACCCTGTCAGTCTATGGTAGACAGTCCGAATCTTTTTCCCCCCATGATGGAAAAATCAAATACTAGAGGGTATAACTTTACAACGAAAGGGAGATGTGTGGGGCACGTTTTGTTTTAAACAGAGGGGTTCAGTGCCTGGAATGTGCTGTCAGGAGGTGGTTGAGGAAGATACGATGCTGGCATTTGAGACTCTTGAAAAGGCATAAGGATATGAAGGGAATGGAGGGGAATGGATTGTTTGCAGCAGATACAAGGTGGTCTTGGCATTATGTTCGGCTCAGACATTGCGGGCCGAAAGGCCTGTTCTTGCGCTGTACTGTTCTAGAGTGGTGGAAGCAGAATCGCTGACTGTATTTAAGAAGTGAATAAATAAGCACTAGAATCACCTCTGTATTGGAGGCTGTGCACTAAGTTTTGGGAAATGAGTTGTGATATCTTGATCCATATACAGATTACCAATTAACACTTTTAAAACACTTTAGAGTGGAGATAAATCCCCAGAGACAGACCAAGTTGATCCTTGTGGGAAGTGAGGGAAGATATTTGCCGACGTCCTTGCAGAGATATTTGCATAATCTTTAGTCATGGGAGAAGTTCCGGCAGACTGGCGATGGCTAATGTTGCACCGTTATTTAAGAAAAGCAGCAAAGATAAATCAGTGAGCTACAGGCCAGTAAGCCAGACATTTACATAAATAATTTGGATAAGAATGCACAAGGCGGGGTTAATAAATGTAATGCTAAAATAGATATTATTGCAGTGAAAATGGCCAAAAATCACTACAGCATCTCGAATAGCTTGGTAAGTGGGCCAAAGATTGGCAAACGGAACTCAAAACAAGATAGGACTTTCAGAGTGACTTGGCAGACCACGAATAGTGTTTACTCCTAGGTCCCACTGACCTTCAACACAGGTTATGGGTTGTTACCTTGCAGTTATACAAAACACATTGCGTATTGTACACAGTTTTGATCACCCTGCTATAGGAAAAATGAAAAGACTGCAAAAAAGGATTACGGGAATGTCCCCAGGATTGGAGGGTCCGAGTTATAGGGAGAGCTAGGACAGGTTAGGACTTTATACCTTGGACCACTGGAGAGTGAGGGTGGATCTTATAGAGGTGCATAAAATCACAAAGGGCATAGATCAGGTATTTTTCCTCGGGGCATAGGAATCAAAAACTAAAGGGCCTAGGTCCAAACCTACAACTTTAACAGACTTGAAAAACAAAGGTGGCAAGTTCATGAAAAGACAGCATCTGCAGGTTCCCATTATCTTCCAAGTCACAAACAACCTCTTCTTGGAAGGGTCTCAACCCGAAACACCACCTATTCCATCGCTCCATAGATGCTGCCTCACCCGCTGAGTTTCTCCAGCATTTTTGTCTACCTTCGATTTTTTTCAGCATCTGCAGTTCTTTTTTTAAACATTTTGTCTACTCCACTGCGAAATCTCCTCAAGGTACAGTGGCTTGCAAACGTTTTCATATCCCTTGAACCTTTCCACATTTTGTCACGTTACAACCACAAACGTAAATGTATTTTATTGGTATTTTATGTGATAGACCAACACAAAGTGGTGCATAATTGTGAAGTAGACGGAAAATGATACATGGTTTACAAATTCTTTTACAAATAAAAAACTGAAAAGTGTGGTGTGAAAAGGTATTCAGCCCCCTTTACTCTGATACCCCTAAATAAAATCCAGTGCAACCAATTGCCTTCAGAAGTCACCTAATTAGTAAATAGAGTCCACTTGTGTGTAATCTAATCTCAGTATAAATTCAGCTGTTCTGTGAAGGCCTCAGAGGTTTGTTAGAGAACATTAGTGAATAAACAGCATCATGAAGCCCAAGGAACACACCAGACAGGTCAGGGATGAAGTTGTGGAGAAATTTAAAGCAGGGTTAGGTTATAAAAAAATATCCCAAGCTTTGAACATCTCACGGAGCACTGTTCAATCCATCATCCGAAAATGGAAAGAGTATGGCACAACTGCAAACCTACCAAGACATGGCCGTCGACCTAAACTGACAGGCTGGGCAAGGAGAGCATTGATCAGAGAAGCAGCCAAGAGGCCCATGGTAACTCTGGAGGAGCTGCAGAGATCCACAGCTCAGGTGGGAGAATCTGTCCACAGGACAACTATTAGACGTGCACTCCACAAATCGGGCCTTTATGGAAGAGTGGCAAGAAGAAAGCCATTGTTGAAACAAAGCCATAAGAAGTCCCGTTTGCAGTTCGCCACAAGCCATGTGGGGACACAGCAAACATGTGGAGGAAGGTGCTCTGGTCTGATGAGACCAAAATTTAAGTTTTTGTCCTAAATGCAAAACGCTATGTGTGGCGGAAAACTAACACTGCACATCACCCTGAACACACCATCCCCACTGTGAAACATGGTGGTGGCAGCATCATGCTGTGGGGATGCTTTTCTTCAGCAGGGACAGGGAAGCTGGTCAGAGTTGATGGGAAGATGGATGGAGCCAAATACAGGGCAATCTTGGAAGAAAACCTGTTAGAGTCTGCAAAAGACTCGAGACTGGGGTGGAGGTTCATCTTCCAGCAGGACAACGACCCTAAACATACAGCCAGAGCTACAAATGGAATGGTTTAGATCAAAACATATTCATGTGTTAGAATGGCCCAGTCAAAGTCCAGACCTAAATCCAATTGAGAATCTCAGGCAAGACTTGGAAATTGCTGTTCAGACGCTCTCCATCCAATCTGACTGAGCTTGAGCCATTTTGCAAAGAAGAATGGGCAAAAATTTCAGTCTCTAGATGTGCAAAGCTGGTAGAGACATACCCCAAAAGACTTGCAGCTGTAATTGCAGCGAAAGGTGGATCTACAAAGTATTGACTCGGGGGGGGGGGGGGCTGAATACTTTTGCACGCCACACTTTTCAGTTTTTTA
Source organism: Okamejei kenojei (assembly GCA_035221665.1). Classification (NCBI taxonomy): domain Eukaryota; kingdom Metazoa; phylum Chordata; class Chondrichthyes; order Rajiformes; family Rajidae; genus Okamejei; species Okamejei kenojei. Next base: position 94,566,160 of record CM069135.1, read on the forward strand.
TTTGTAATAAAATTTGGAAACCATGTATCATTTTCCTTCCACTTCACAATTTGTGTTGTTTGGTGTTGGTCTATCACATAAAATCCCAATAAAATACATTTACGTTTGTGGTTGTAACATGACAAAATGTGGAAAAGTTGAAGGGGTATGAAAACTTTTGCAAGCCACTGTATGCCTACTTTGAAGAAGTTCTCCTCTCTCCGAAGATAGTTTATCAACCTCCTCCCATCAGTCTGAAGATGTCTCGACCTGAAACGTCACCTATTCCTGCGCTCCATAGATGCTGTCTCACCCGCTGAGTTTCTCCAGCATTTTTGTCTACCTTCTTGCAAATAGATAACTGTTCTTGATCATTCCCAAATATAAAATAAAGCTAATAGGTTAGAGATACAGCCCAGAAACAGATCCTTCGCCCCACCAGGTCCACATCGAACAGTGATCCCTTCACATTAACCTACACACTCTAGGGACATTTACAACAAGCCAATTAACCTAAAACCTGAACGTCTTGAGTGTGGGCGGAAACCGAAGATTTCGGAGAAACCCATGCGGTAACGGGGAGAATGTACATACTCTGTATAGACAGCACCCGTAGGATCGAACCTATGTCTCTGGAGCTGTAAGGCAGCAGCTCTGCCAACCTTAAGAACAGTTTTTGCCTCAGTTCTTATTGCTGCCAATAAGAACTCTTCCAAGGTCAGAGGTAAGTGAGAAAGAATAACCCTAGATAGCATCCTTTGAATACGACACTGATGAATTCCACATAATTGTTTTAAAAAAATAATTCCAGTAACATTTACCTTTTGGGATATTCTGTGCTAACACTGCCAAATAGCCCAACAATAGAAAATTACTGAGAATGCAAAAAAGCTTGAAGAATAAATTTGCTTACGCTTTCTGAATTTCATAAATAATTTATTAGAAAGTTGTTTTCCATGTGCAAACATTATTAGAGTTATAATCTGAATTAATTCTATTTAGTATAAAGTATAGAGGAATGAAAATTAATTTAATGGTTTCTCACACAGAAATCATGAATATAATAAATATGTCAAATCGAACAATTTTATTAGGATGTTAAGAAAGACTTTCATTCTGTACTTTATTCTCCATGAAGGGCTCCAAAAATAGCGAGTCCTCTTGCCCTTTGTCTCTGCTATTTGCACTTTGATTTACTTTCTCCGGTAAATGGAAACGAAAGCATAGCATTCATTACAATATCCGTTGCACTTATTATTCCCAAAATGGTCACAGCCTGTGGCACGACAGTGCAGCTTTGGTTGATTTGAGGTTGGATCATGGGTATTGCCATGACCATCTTGTCGACACTCTGGGCAAAATTCATGGTCATTGGATGTTACACGGTTATTGCAGGAGTTTCTTGCGCACTTACTCCTCCGATTATTCGACTCGCTGTGATCAATCGGCTGAAGATAGGCCGCCGCATTCTACAGACACAAATTAAAGAAACTGTCATTTAACTATAAACACTGCGACAACTGCACCTCCCCTTCTGTTCACTTCAAGATAAGCACCTCCCTTTCTGTTCACTTTATGAGGAGCCCTTGATAAAAAAATATTATCCAAGTCAAAAGAGTAAGCACTTTAATTTTCCAATAATTTTGATATGGAATTGTATATTTTCCAATGTGGTACAAAATTCAATATTCATAATATAAATATTCTATTTACATTGCCTCTTTAGGTACACAAAACCCCCAAGTGTTTTGCAGGAAATAAAAATGGACACATTAAGAAATGTTAAGACAAAGGACCAAAGTATAATGTCTTAAGAAGCAGCAGAGAGGTTTAGGGTGGGAGTTCCAAGGCAATGGATTTTATTAGCTGAAGATTATGTTCAAAGAGTGTGGAGTAATTAAACCTGGCATCAGTCAATAGGCCAAAATTGAAGAATACCAATATCTTTGAATGTTGTGTTGCTGAGGGAGATTTCACAGAAGGGAATTGGAAAACAGTAGAGGAATTTGAATGGGGCTTGAGGTTTTAAAATTGAGACGCTGCTTAGGCAGGAGTGAAAATGCTAGAGAGGATGTGAACTAGAGCATGAGCTCCAATTACATGGTTGGAAAACACAATGTGGGAGGCCTGCCAGGATTGTGTTCGAATAGTTACGTTTAGAGGTAACAGAGACTCAGCAGCAATAATTTTTCTACATCAGTGTAGATTGTCAACAAGTCAACTGATTCCTAATGGGAACGTTTTCAATGCAGGGAAACTGAAGATGCAAGACAAGACCCCCCAATATCTTGCACAGCCAATTATTACAATTTTAATTGTGAAAGGAATCAATAATCAAACACTGGGACAGGACAAGGAAATAGATTGTCAACTTGTTTAGTTTGTTGGGACAGATGCAAGATGTGAATGGCCCGATGTGGAACAGGAATACACAGCAGAGGGAAATCCTAGATCACCCCTCACTTAAAAGTGTAGATTAAGTTTCTACATAGATTTGTATACAGTGTAAATCACTTACTGCACTAGATTGGCTTTTGGATCCAGTTGCTTCCCTGTATCTTTGATACTGTGTATCTATGAAACATTTTTGACAATATCCTTCAAAGTGACTGTTTCCAAATGTGCTGCAGTCTTGTCCCTGACATCGAGGCATGTTCTGGAATCTTAGATCACTCTGAGGTGAGCGGTGAGAAGACCGTGCATTCCGGCGGTTCTGACCAGCTGAAGAGCCATCTCCTTTTAAAATGAGGATAAAAAGATTAATATCACATTGCTTCAACTCTTCCATCAACCCTGCACAACTCAAAACCATTACATACATTAAAGAAAAACTAAAACTATATATATTCTGAACAGATGGAGCCCCCACACTGTCACTTGGTACCGATATTGGCTTGTTTCTAATTCTTCAGACATTTAAGGAAAAAACTGAATATCATAGATCAACAACTACTGCCTAATAAGCAATGGTATGCAGAAACAATTAAAATGCAACAGGATAATTATCATACTCCTTTCTTACAAAAAATTGATTAGAACCTGATGGAGTATTTTATTTCAACCAAAATTAATCTTCCCAGAAAACAGAATTCTCTGCCTCATAAAGTAATGCCCCTAATACAAAATACATAAAGAATATGAGAATGGTGAAAATACATGGCAGAGATTAAACTACACTAGGACACAACTCTTCCTTCCAGACAGCCAAACAGTTTACACAAACTAGGGTCAGTCATACAACATGGAACCATGATCTTCAGTCCAACTTGTCCACATTATGACCTATCTACACTAGTCCCACCTGCTTACGCTTGGCCCATATCACTCCAAGCCTATCCATGTACCTGTTTAACTATTTCTTAAACGTTGCGATAGTACCCGTTATAAACCTACCTAGGCTTCCTCTGTACCCAATATAGCAGATGGTGCAGTAGCCTTGATTTTCTTTTGTTCCAAAATAGTGGCATTCAGAGGTTTTGCATGGTTGGAAGTCTCCATTTGGTTGCTCAGGGATACGGTTTTGTTGCATGGTGTCAGGAAGTTGTGGTTCAGTGGCAGAACCCCAGACAGGATCTAAAGGGTGTTGATCGCTGGGTGATGGGCGAGCCACATTCCTTGTAATCTGGCTCGGGTCGGAGTGCGATCTCTCATGCCCTGAACATTGAGGGCCAGAGTCTTCACGTGAGGATGAAACAATTCCTTGAAATGTCTTTAACAAGCACACATTACACAATCCATTAATTGTATTCCTAGTGGCCCGATGACAACAACTACACTCTTGATGCAATGGGTTACCTGCACCTGGTTTAGTCCTGGTGTTCTCCTGTGGCGAGTCCAACCTCGCAGAGCTGATCTCTGTGCGACAAGGTTTTCTCAACTCAGAGGTCCTATTATCAGAAGCGTTGTTTGGCACCACAGTCCTCGATTTAAAGCAGCGTTCACACAATCCATTGTGCTCCACGTTTAGCGTGAATGGGCAATTGGGAACCTTGCATTTCATAGCGTTCGTTTCACTGAAGAGAGCAAGACTGGGGGCTGTTGGGGGTGCGGAGCGAGGCCGGGATGACTGCTCTGGGTCTGGAGACACTGCAGCAATAACCAGCTTAGTCCGAGGAGTAGAGCACGCCTTCTTTGTCTGCTGTCCGTGAGCTTTTGATTTGCTTTCAATCTTTGCGACCTTTGCCTGCTCAAAGCATTCGTGGCAAAATGGCTTGGTCTCTATAGAACAATAAAATGGACATCCCAACGTGGCACACTTTTCTTCAGTGAGAGACCCTTGAAATATGGTACCTTTTATTTGTACCCGGTTGTGAAAGGGCCTGTTTACCTCCGACACATTCTTCTGCCACCTCTTATACTCATGATTCACCAGCTGATAGTAATCCTCCACTAAACTCAAGTCCTCAGGGAGGTTGCCTTCATCCAACCTGAAAGCAGAAAAACAGTCTGTGCTTGAGAAGCATCCCATGTTACTCCATGAGGAGCAAGAATCTCACACTGTTTGTACAACTGTGCCTGTGTGAACCAGCCTGGATTGTGGAATTGCTGAGAACCAGCATCACAATTCCCTGAATAGTGTGCTCCATCAATCCCAGAAAATGGCATTAGGGGTGTGAAAATGAATTCAATAAAATTGCGATGGTAACAGCTTTAACGGGATTGAAATTTGCCTTGCAACTCAGAACAAGATGCACTGATATTTGCAACTTGACAATGCAAAATAATTGAAAGTTAGAAGTCGTTTCCAAAAGTTTGAAGCCATATTAAAGAAGGATTTATACATTAGAATTTTCCACCAAGGACTTCCAGTCCCATAGTTAGCTTTATTTGTGAATTGATGAGGAGAATCCAACTAATTTAACAAGTAAACTTCAAATAGATCGTTCACTTAGTCTGAATAGAAGCAGCAAAACTGATTACACATCTTAACAAGATGCAATTCTCTCTCTAATAAAAATCACAATAAAAAACAAATCAGGGGGTGGGTGTATGAAACAAGCTGCCAGATAAGGTAGTGGAGGCTGTGACTGTCCCAATGTTTACGAAACAGTTGGATGGGTACAGGGATAGGAGAGGTTTGGAGGGATATGGACCAGGCGCAGCAGGTGGGAGTAGTGTAGCTGGGACATGTTGGCTGGTGTGGGCGAGTGGGCCGAAGGGCCCATTTCCACACTGTTTCACTCTATGATTCTAAAAGTATTTCTAATCAACAAGTTGTGCCAATAGATTTTAAAAAATGCAATTAATCAGCAGGACATTTACTCACTTAGCAGCTTTAATTGGGTGGATAGTACCAAACTCCAGGCCTGGCACAGGTATTTCAACCAGATTTAAGTATTCTTCCAGCAGCTTATCTTTATTTTCATCTTCTTTTGGTAACAGGAAGTGGATTGCAAAATCTTCAAATCTTCTACTTCCATTGTGGACCAATGGAACTGCAGAGATTTCTGTTTAGACATAAAAGTTTTCATTAAGCAACATGTTTTGAACACCTTCCTGTGGAACAAAAGATTTGCGGAAACCAGGTCAGAGTTCTACTCTCTGTTGAACAGATGAGTAGATAGCCATGGTAAATAAAACTAGATGGATCAACAGCTCATCATATGCTTATTCTGTCTTTTGTTCAGGAAATGGAATTTACATTTTGAAACAAACAGGAAATGGCAAACCCTTAATCAAGTGTTGTGGCATGTATTCACCTCCAGGTTATCTTATCTTTCTTGGGTTACCTTAAACTAAGAGCCTAAGGAAGGGGGGGGGGGGGAAGAGAGAGCACAGGCCTTCGATTAGCTGATGCACTGAAATAACTCTTCCATTCCATCTGTTTGCAATTGTAGCCACAGTTAATGTTTGATTCCATGGCCATCATGACAGTTATTAACTCAAGTGGGAATATACCAGGCCTTAAGAAACAGAAGCAAGATAATGCCATTTGGGCCCTCATTCCCATTCCATCATTCATTAGTGTCATGGTGCTTTTTTTAAGCTCAGTGCCACCTTCCCGCACCATTCCCTCGACTGACTTCCCTAACCTATGAAAATCTATCAATTAGTGCCCTGGTGACTGAGCACTACTGACCTCTCAGGTAGGGAATCTGAAAGAGTCAGAGTTCTTACCTTATCCGTAATAGTTCTTATCAGTTCTGAACGGTCATCTCTTATTTTGAGACGAGCATGTGATGGACATCCTAGCCCCAGAAAACATCTACCCTATCTTAAAAAGTGATAACACTATATTAAAAAAGTGTTCTATGAGTTCACCTCCCAGTATAGGCTCAGTCAATGTTGTCACCCCCATACATCACTATGATCTTCCCTATTATTTCAACATATGAATATGCTGAGAAATGAAAGCTGTAATAAATGATCTAATTTATGTTCATCAAAAGAAAAAGAAACAGTATATACCTAGATTCCTGTCTTTGATAGCAACAAGTGGAGAAAAATGTTGCATGTCATAGCCCAAAACGATAGGATATTTGTAACACTCGTGGGCCGGCCAGTGCAATGGCAAGTAAATTCCTCCAAAGTGCAATGGAGCCAAGCTTGTGTTATTGTCAAAGCTTCTCAACACTCTGTCTGTTGAAAGAAAGGGTTCAAGTTAAAGTCAACATTGAGTGAAGCATTTCATTCTGAAGAAACAACTTGAACTCTAAAAACATGTAAATTCCTAAGCTATCATATAAACTCTAAAGAGATTTGCGATTTACTCTTGCCAATAATTTCTGCAACATGTTTTAAACTGCCACTAAATACCCACCTGCAATCACAATGATTGGTCTTCTAAGAATATTGGCCAGTACAAATATATGGAATTTCTTCCAGTGATTCATATGACAATCCACGTTGGTCTGAATGTGAAGTTACAGCTGCCATTTTTACTATTTTCTGCCATTCTTCATCCCAGTTCTAAAGAAGAAAAACATTATGTCAGATGTAACTCTGAACAAACCCACCACAGCAACAGATGCCACACTTCTTAGCAGCATCTAGAATGTAGGAACAAGGAATTGGAAATGCTGGTTTATACAAAAGATCGATACAAAGTACATGAGTAACTTAGCGGGTCAGGTTGCATCTCTTGCTGACCTGCTAACCTCTCTGGTCAGAGATGCTGCCTGACCTATTGAGTAGCGTCATACAGCGTGGAAACAGGCCCTTTGACCCAACATGTCCACACCAATCAACAGGTCCCATCTACACTAGTCTCACCTGCCTGCATTTGGCCCATATCCCTCTAATCCATGTACGTGTCCAAATGTTTCTTAAACATTGCAAAAGTACCTGCCTCAACTACCTCCTCTGGCAGCTAGTTCCATCCACCACCCTTTGTACGAAAGTTACCCCTTTGGTTCCTATTATAACATTCCCCCCTAACCTTAAACCTATATCCTCTTTTCTTAATTCCCCTACTATTGGGCAAGAGACTGTGTGCTTTTACCTGTTCTATTCCTCTCATCGTTTCTCCAGCACTTTGTATCTATCTTTGTTCATGTTATCCTCGGGTGATCCAGTCTCAACACAAACATCACAAAATATACTGACATTATTCCATGTAATATTGAGTGATTACTAGCTCTGCGGCCGTGTATTGTGACTTTATGTTGAATAGTTTTCCAGGCCCTGCCACCTCACAATCAGCCCCCTACCCCTACAAAGCGTAACCATCAAACAAACACTCAGAGCCCAAGCTTACTTTGGTGTCATAACGAAGTCCTGTGGCGGCAAACTCTTGCGATCGGACAGATTCAATTTCCCAGCGATATTTGAAGTTTCTCGTGTCCGTTTCCATCAGAGCGTCCCAGAGTGTCTTGCGAAGGGTGAGGTCAATGTCCTGAATGCCCCACATGAACTGTGATGCAGCGTGCAGCAGGCAGTTCCCGTCACCTACCACACAAACAGAAGGTGGAAGGATTAAAAATGAGTCTTGAAATGAATAGGTTGCTCCATTTCACATTGGAAAAGGTAATGCAGTTTCCAGGTACAATAGGCAAGTTTTGCTAAATACCAGAGCAGACATTCAAAGGTAACTGGCTTTTCATTTTCATACGAGCCAGACCAGAAGAATGTTGTTTCACCCACATGGAAACTTAAAAAAACTCACTGCTGTAATTCTAACCGTCAGCAATATGCAAAGCCATAGATTTCATTTGAAGTCACAAATTCAACCACAAAATAATAGTGACACCAAACTTAACGAGCTCCATGACATTTTCCACTTAGAAACGTAAAGGATATTTCCTTCAATGTTCCTAGTAGTCATTCAGATGACCAAATTCCTTCACTGATGCTACCAACCCACTGAACTTTTCCCTCATCCATCATCATTCTCCTGTTCGGACAACACCAATCCATAACAAAAACATGTTTTTGTTGGCAAGAACAATGTTCAATCAGAAACCCGAATTAACGTCAGGCAGTTAAAGCAAATTATTTGCAGCAGTGAAATTTGCTATAATTTTTCTGCATTAGAACACAAACCATCTAGTACTTGGGGGTTTATTTAATTATAAAAACTTAATTGTCATTTTGCTTTCGCTGTTAGCCAGAAAACAGGACTAAAGCTTCTCTACATATTAAAGCATATAAGCTCAGCATTTCAGTGTCATACTGAAGACATTTTGCAAAGATGGTTTCTGATGGGACTTTCAAAAGTCCAGAAAAAGCACAAGATACTCCACAAGTACAAGAGTTTTTAAATCTGATATTAAAGAGATGGCTCAGGTGCAATTGAAACGCATTCCCACAAGAGTCAAGAGAAAAACAGAGCTCTTTGGATCATGCAAGGTTTAACTAAGGAAGATAAGCAAAAAGTAAAGCTGCTTGTGATAAAAGCTGGGTGGTAGATACTGACAAGAACTATGCTAATTACAAAAAGTCAAAAGGAAAGTAAAAAAAAATAAAATCTGTGTGAATGATGAAAGATTAGCAGCCACATAAATGAGATTGTGAAGATGCTCTGTAGACTTAATAGAAAAAGCAGTTGTCTGTGCAGAGGGACTTTTCAAATGGGAACTTATCCATGAATTCTGATGGAATTCTTAAGGTACTAAATGTGTATCTGAGACGGGCTGGGAAGATCATCAAGGACCCCTCCCACCCTAACCATGGACTGTTTGCCCTCCTACCATCGGGGAGGCGGTACAGGAGCCTCAGGTCCCGCACCAGCAGGATGAGGAGTAGCTTCTACAATAACACCATCGCACTGCTGAACTCGGAGTCCCGCCGATAGATTCCCACATCTGTATTTATTTATCTGTACTTATCTAAACATTGCTATCACTACGTACTGACACTAAACTGCATTTCGTTGTACCCATACCTGTATCTGTACAATGACATTAAATTTGAATTGAATTATGTACCTGTCTTCATCAGGAAAGGAAGGGGCTGCTCCCAAATAGTGAAGAAGATAGTTGAATTGTAAGACACAGTATTAGTTGCTAACAGTGAGTGATCAGGAAAGTTGGATGAATTTAAAACAGGACGGGAAGCATTCCTGGGAAAAAGTCATGGGTTACTGACCATAAACCTCCAATGCTTTATGGATGAGGATGGTGCCAGAGAACCAGAGAGGAGCAAATGTTATTTCCTTGTTCAAATACAAAACCCAGCAACCACAGGCTAGTCTCAGTTTAACCTCAGTGGTGGGAAAGATTTTAGAAACTATCAGGATAAATAGTTACCCGAGGGATTAATTAAAGTGAGCCATCATGGAGTTGCTAAAAGCAAATCATGTTAAATCAATTCAATTAAATGTTTCGTAAATGAACAAAGTGCTGGAGCAACACAGCAGGTCAGGCAGCGTCGTGTTGGCGTACAGATAAACAATATTTCAGGTCGGCACCCTTCTTCAGATTGGATCTGAAGTCCCAACCCGAAACGCTGTCTGTCCATTTCCCTCCACAAATGCTGCCTGATCTGCCGAGTTCCTCCAGCACTTAGGTTTTTGCTCAAGATTCCAGCATCTACACCCTCTTTTGTATTCAATAAAATGTCTGGATGAGCTAACAGATCAAATAGATGACAGGAGTACACGTTTGGTGGAGTACGTTGTCTTCCAGAAATCTTTTGCAAAGGCATATTAATAAAACAAAAACATTAAAGGGGCTTTGATAGCATGGATGTGGAGTTGGCTGCAATAGATAACAATGGAACGTGAAGAATGGCGAGTTTTCAGATTGCGTGCGATAGGTAAATTATGCCACTCCCCTGGGAGCAGTGTTTTTGGATCATTTCTTTTAAAATAAATTTATAATAGTGATTTAGTTTGAGGATGAAAGCCCCAATGTCTTAATTGGCAAACAACAAAACTTTGCAAACTAAATATCAAGCAATAATCAATGATATTCTATAATGGGCAAGTGTTTGGCAGATGCACTGAAATGTGAGGCGATACATCTTGATAGGAAGAATGAGGAGAGACAAGATGGAATGAAGGATTCAGGCTTCCTAAAAGGGGTTCAAGAACAGAGACACTTAGGGATTCAAGGGCATATATTATAGTAACTGGCAGGGAAGGTTGAGAAAGTGATTAATAAGGCATACAATTTCTGGATCTTAACAAGAGAGACACAAGTTACACAATTAGGGATAGGGAAGTCTTGCAGAATTTTTATAATGCTGGTCTGGCTTCAACTGGAGCATTGTGTTCATGTCTGGTCACCATAATGTAGGAAGGATATGAGGGCATTAGAGAGGGTCCAGAAATGATTTGCTGGAATGATTCTTAGCACTAAAGCTACAAAAGGTAGATTGAAGGGCTGGGAAGAAAATTAAGAATGACACGAGGCAAAACTTTTTTTTTTAACATGGCATGTGATCAGATTCTGGAATGCATGTTCTGCACATATGATACGAGGAGATTCTATCGTGCCTTTCCAGAGGGAATTGAATAAATAGTTGGTGGAGAATCTGAATTGCTCTGGTAGAGGGCTTGGATAAACATGGGCCAAATGGCCTCCTTCTGAACTGTAAATATACTATGTTTCTATGAAATTATTGACCCATTCAACAATAAGGTTTGTACTGTTTTCATGTAAGAACAACATGGAAATACAGTAGAAACTTGATCAAGAATACAAATGCCAAGAACTATTAGACAATAGGTGCAGGAATAGGCCATTCGGCCACTCGTGCCAGCACCACCATTCAATGTGCTGGCTCGACAAACTCCCAACATCGGGAACATGTCTCCTGCCTCTAGCGTGTCCAAACCCGTAACAATCTTATACGTTTCAATGAGATTCCCTCTCATCCTTCTAAACTCCAGAGTGTACAAGCCCAGCTGCTCCATTCTCTCAGCATAGGACAGTCCCGCCATCCCGGGAATTAACTTTGTAAACCTACGCTGCACTCTCTCAATAGCAAGAATGTCCTTCCTCAAATTAGGGGACCAAAACTGCACACAATACTCCAGGTGTGGTCTCACTAGGGCTCTGTACAACTGCAGAAGGACCTCTTTGCTCCTATATTCGATTCCTCTTGTTATAACGGCGAACATGCCACTTGCTTTCCTCATTGCCTGCTGTACCTGCATGCTTAGTTTCATAGACTGATGAACAAGGAAAGCACATGCTGTCCAATTCAACAACACATGCAGCAGTTTACATAGAGGCTTAGAAATCTGCTTGCAATGGCATACGTGCAAAACTAGTGCTTTTTACATCAATCTTCCTGGATGAATCATTTGTAATTTTTTTTGTGGGTGGAGTTAGAAGGGGGTGTGGGGGGTGATGCAGAAAGAGAAAGGAGACAAGCATCGTAACCAAATTTAACCCACAGACATACAAACCTTTTAATAAAAGGGCACCGACATGAATCAGTGAGGGAATGCACAGAGTTCAATGTTTAGGCTTCCTTTTTAAGAATGGGCCATGTAAAATTCCTGTGTAATCTATGGAATTTCCAAATAACTTGCACTTTGACTAATGTTGCATGTAGTCAGTCACCACGATTCTTTAGTAATGTATGGCTGGCTGACCCCTATTTAATGCAGTGGAATTTCCAAGTGGGTGTGGTTGGGGAGTTTGGGTACTTGGAATGTTTATGCATTACACAAGTCAAATTTGATTCAACCAATCGCAGTTGGGACTTTTAGGGGAAGTTTTAATTTTAACACCTACATTCTTCCCCATTTACTACATTTTCACATCCCCAGATACGTCAGCACTGAATCACCAAAAACACTGACATTTCTGACTGTAGATATATGTTCATATCAAGATAGCAGAAATCATTAATTAAAAATACCCATTAATTCATAAAGAATTTTTTTTTAAAGAAGGAACTGCAGATGCTGGAGAATCGAGGGTACACAAAAAGCTGGAGAAACTCAGCGGGTGCAGCAGCGGTTGTTTGCATATTTCAGATATACATTTATACATTCTTTAACGTATATTTTGCTTGCAACGGGTATTACCCAATTGAGGCATGCAAATGTTTAATTGCTTAGCTGATAAAACTAAAAATGAAACTACGTAATAAATTAGCCCTGGGCAGTTTCAGGATTAATGTCAAATTTTCAGAAACTGCATCGCGTGGCAATGATTATCCAACCATTTGTGCAGAAACACCATGTACTTACAGCGATTCAGTTGCTGTGCTAAATTTTAACATCAAATTATGAAAGAGGATGTAAAGATTGTGCAAGCTTCATTGCCCCCAAGAAACATTCAGATTTAATCAGTCAGTTTTTAGTAACTCATTACTAAAAACGAGGCCTAAAAATTTGCACGTGAAATGTCGATTTCACTTCAATCAGGCAGAACTGCCATGAAGGATGGAAATATCAATATGACACAAATTTGCAAAGCGTTCCAATGCTGGAATTCTTAACTAATCTGCCCACTTATTTAAATATATATTTGTTTTTAATTACCACAAAATATGGCCACATTGAAAGCGTGGCTTTTGACTTTGAATGACAAATGAAAGCATCATACAAACAATTTTTCATGAAAAACTAACTCAAACTAAACAGTTTTTAAAAGAAACTGAATTATTGTATACTGTTCCTTCTCTAGATGTTAGTTTGAATAAAAGCCGAAACGTGGGTCCAAAAAACACAACATTTAGAGTAGAAGAAAACCCATCAGGCCCTTGGAGCCTGTTCCACCACTCATTGAGATCATGGCTGATCTTCGACCTCACCGCCATTTTCCTTAAATATTCACATACCTTTGATTCCCTAAGCATTTTGTTTAACAAATTAAAAAAAAGACAGTTCTCTATTCCCCTGGACACGGGCAATGAATTCACCCTCGTTCTGCTTTGGGTAGATTTATCCAACGAAATTACAAACCAGAACATAAGAAAGTGCACATTCTCCCTCCAAGTTAGTAGTCTAAAAGCCATGCAATTGATTGGCAGTGTTCATATAAATGCAAGTATTTAGAAGTGCGATTATATAGTAAGCATATATTGAGAAGGAGCTGGAACTGCAGATGCTGGTTTCCACCGTAGACACAAAAAGCTGAAGTAACTCAGCGGGTCAGGCAGCATCTCTGGAGAGGAATAGGTGGAGATCCTTCATCAGCATATATTAGGGGTTGGTAATGTTTTTATAAATGCAAGTATTTACGTGCAATAATATAGCAGGCAGATATTAAGGATTGGTAATGTTCCTAGGAATGCAAGTAATGAGAAGTGTAATAATACAGTAATAATTCTTACCGTTTGTTTTCAAGGGCACAAGTCTCTTCACCTCTCTGCACCAGTTGAGGCTCCAGTTACCCTGAAGGGCGTTCTGTTGGGCCCTGTCGAGTAGAGCCTCTTGGATTATAGTCCTGAACTGAGGGCTGAAGTGACTCTGACGAAACAGCTCCACCGTGTACTTGTGCAGCCCCTTGAAATGGTGCATCAATCCATTCGCCGAGGTGGGCTTGAGCAGGTCGGTCTGGATCTTCTCCCTTAGCCTCACGTACTTGGTCAAGTTGCTGGCGAAGAGAAACTGAGGCAGCAGGTTGCCCTCGGTTGCCATGTTCTGCGAGTGAGTGAGGGAGTGAGAGAGAGTGGGGCTGCTGCGCTTCCAGTCAGGCACACAGCCAGCTCACTGGCCCCGGGCAAGGCAAGGCAAGGCAAGGCAAGCAACAAAGTGCATGCAAACCTCCCCCACCCTCCGTCAGAAACCGCTTGCAATCCTCGCCGTTTGCAATAGTGGCATTTACAGGTCGAGCGACGCTCCTCTGGCTTGCCCTGAATTTCCTGCTTGCAGTCTGTGCCAGGAGATGCCAGACTGACTGCTTGCTGCCTCTCAGTCGCGGTGCAGGCGGCTCGTCTGAGGCGGCTCCTGTTTTCCCTCCGTTCTTTTTGGCGAACCAAGAGAGAAACCAGCTAGAGGAGGGAAAACACGCCGGACTTTCCAGCGGGGATTTCCAGCCTTGGGGCGGCCTGGCCTGGCCTGGCCTGAGCCGCCGGTAGGAGGAGCAGCGGAGCCCGGGCCGATCTGGTCCCGTGCCGCCGTCAACCAGTGGCAGCCTGGCTCTGCAAAGAGCTGACGAGCCTTTCTTCTGCCAACGCACCGCAGCTTGGCCACTCGCCTCGCTGCTCATCTAATCGAATTTCACCACTATTTCAAGCAAACAGCGCATCAGAAATTAAGCTCCCTGGTCTCAATTGAATCTGCTGAAAATGCAACCAAACAGTTCGAAATTTGTTGTGCGATTTACTCCCAAATTGTCTTTAGTTGTCTACCTGCCTTTAGATTGTGTAGATGGGAACATGCTTCCACTGGAGTGAGAGTCTAGAACCAGAGGGCATAGCCTCAGAATAAAAGGACATATCTTTAGAAAGGAGGGATTTCTTTAAGAAGTCAAAGAACATAGTACTCTGTAACCCATAATAAACAATAAAAAGAAAGTTTTATATATATATATACATTTTTATACGTTTATATAAACTTTTATATAAACTTTTCATTTTGTTATTTATTATGGTGTTTACAGAATACTAGGTTCTTTGACTAAAGAAATCCCTCCTCGCCTCCTTTCTAAAGATATGTCCTTTTATTCTGAGACTAAGCCCTCTAGTTCTAGACTCTCACGCTAGTGGAAGCATTCTTTCCACTTCCATTGATTCCAGGCCTTTCACTATTCGGTAAATTTCAATGAGGGCCCCCTTCATTCTTCTCAACTCCTGCGAACGCCCATATATGCTCATCATACGTTTAATATACGCTCATCAAAAAGTTATATATATATATATATATATATATATATATATATATATATATATATATATAACATTTTCTTTTTGATGAGCGTATATATAACGTATGATGAGCGTATATATAACGTGTGTGTATGTGTGTATATATATATATGTGTGTGTGTGTGTGTATATGTTTATGAAAAGTTTATATAAAAGTAAGCTTATATATATATATATATATATATATATATATATATATATATATATAAAAGCATACTTTTATATAAACTTTTTATTTTGTTATTTATTATGGTGTTTACAGAGTACTATGTTTACATATTTGTAAACATATTTGCTGCTGCAAGTAAGAATTTTGTTATTCCGTTTTGGGACATATGACAATTAAATACTCTTGAGCTTTCCAGAGCTGCACCGTGAATGATTACACTTGACTTCATAGCAGTTTCACCAAGTGTGACATCCACGAATCCACGGGAATGGATAGGAAAACACACATCTTGAACAAAAGCAAAAACATCGGGAAGACAATGATCTCAACTCCAGGAGAATTCCCCTGGGATAGTGACCTGGACTTAAATCATTTATGGACATGGAAGCAAAAAATATTATTTTATGTAAAATAGTGGGGGGGGAAAATAACAGAGATTGGAAGTGAGGAAATTACAAGAGTGAATCAGCAAGCCAGACAAACTGCTTCGTACACAGCAAGGAATAGAAAGTTGCTCATCATCCTGATGATTGCCTCATATTGAACTTGTTGGAACATTCTGTCATTTTCTGGAAATTCCTCTCATTCTCTAACCCACAAAATAATTTCTGACGTTCTTCTCCTCAGCCCCTAACTCACACCATGGCTGCTACAAGTACCATAACACCATAGTGCCATAGAAAGTATATTATCAGGATGCATCACAGTTTGGTTTGGGAGCAGCTCCATCCAAGACTGCAAGAAATTGAAGCGAATTGTGGACTAGGCCATCACACAAACCAACCTCGCTTCTATTGCCTCCATTTATACCTCACGCTGCCTCGGAAAGGCCATCAGCATAATCAAGGATGAGTCACACCCTGGCTACTCCCTCTTCTCCCTTCTCCCATCAGGCAAAAGATATGGAAATGTAAAAACGCACACCACCAGATTCGGGGACAGTTTCTTCCCAGTTGTTATCAGGCAACTGAATCATCCTACCACAACCAGAGAACGTGCTGAACTACTATCTATCTCTTTTATTGACCCTCGGACAATCCTTGATTGGACTTGCTGGCTTTACCTTGCACTAAACGTTACTCCCTTATCATGTATCTATACACTGTAAATGTATTGATTGTAATCATATATTGCCTTTCTGCTGACTGGTTAGTATGCAACAAAAAGCTTTTCACTATACCTCGGTGTACACGTGACAATAAATTAAACTGAAACAAGTGATCACTCAGGATATCTAGATGGGATATGGGAAGAGTTAAAGAGCTCTTGATAGTTGGATGAATCATCTTAGTTGAAGGTTGATAGATTTGATACTTTATTATCACATGTGGCATGTCACAGTGAGATTCTTTGTTTTGCATTCCATACACCAGGTATGCTAAGATAGCTATACACAAGGTATGCAAGGTATGTATTGGGTGCCAACAAAGTATTCATTATAGTCTCCAATGGTCCCTCTTTGTTTTCAGCGACAGTGTGGCAGAAGTTGTCTTGTTCCTCTTGACAATCGTGTCTTGTATCAAGAATCATTTGATAAAGTCCTATGAGCATCCTTCATCCCGGACCATTTCTACTCTGTTCCCAAACTCCTGGCTGGATTTCCATTACTCTGGGTTATTTGACAGGGGAGGAAGTAAAAATCTCACTCCCAAGCAGAAGCTGAGTGATTTCTCAGGAGCTGCATCAAAATTTCCACCCTTGGGTACAAAGGTTAATTCTATCAGCAGAGGATGAGGTTATAAAGGACTTTGGAAGCTATGGGGAAATCTTAAATGAGGTGATAGACAGGAAGAGGTCATTGTTCTCAGTCATAGCTTGTGATTGCAAGGGGGATTTAATAATTGAGTAACTATATAGCCACATCCTCTGGGCAATGATGCATGCAGATTGCTACTGCCCAGGAGTAATTTCAACCAGAACATTGTGATAGGCTTTGGGGATCTCACCTGGACAGTAAACAGCCCCTGGAGAACCTGCTCTGCCTTTCTGAAGCAAGTGAATGTTGGGTGCTTCCACAATCCTATCCTATCTGAAGATAGGATTCTGCGATAGTTTGTGATGCTACAAGAATAGACATGCTTATATGCCTCCTTCGTGTTCAATTGCAGCTGGCAAAAATCTTCTATGAATTATAGTCATTCATTCTCTGAACTGCAAAATACAGGGATTGTGTTTTGTCTTTCATTATTTGTGTTCAATATAGTCTTTTGGGCAGGGCCGGTACACCTGGCATCATGACCAGGTTCTTAAACCCATTGCAGAAGCCATCAGCGTGGGAATCAGCAGCTGCAGACGTGCACGGCCCACCACTCAGATGATCACCTTGTGAAGCTGCCAAGAACCACAACAGCCAGGAATCAGTCAGGAATCCTGGCGACTGCGCAGGATGGGCAGCTTTCTGTAGACCTGGTGAAACAGCTGAAGTTTCCACAGTACATTGCCACGACCACCCTGAGGCCAGACACCCTCCTGGTCTCAGAGGCAACCAAAAACATCGTCTTGTTGGAACTGACAGTGCCATGGGAAGACCGTCTGGAGGAGGCCCACGAGAGGAAGATGACCGTATGAAGAGCTGGTCATAGACTGCCGTAAGCAGGGCTGGAAGGCAAGGTGTATGCCCATCGAGGTTGCCTGCAGAGTTTTTGCAGGGCAATCGCTCTACAAAGCATTGAATGCACTGGGCATCAACGGAGTGGCGAGGAGAAGAGCCATCAAGAACACCACAGAGGCACCGGAGAAGGACTCGAGATAGTTAATAGACAATAGGTGCAGGAGTAGGCCATTTTGCCCTTAGAGCCAACACCGCCATTGAATGTGATCATGGCTGATCATCCCCAATCAGTACCCCGTTCCTGCCTTCTCCCCATATCCCCTGACTCCGCTATTTTTAAGAGCTCTATCTAGCTCTCTCTTGAAAGCATCCAGAGAACCTGCCTCCACCGCCCTCTGAGGCAGAGAATTCCACAGATTCACCACTCTCTGTGAGAAAAAGTGTTTCCTCGTCTCCGTTCTAAATGGCTTACTCCTTACTCTTAAACTGTGATGGCCCTGGATCAGGAGAGAAGGTTCATGGGGAGGAGCGAATGCCACCTGAACACAAGTCGTGTTCTGATCAACCATGGCTGGGTCGCCTGGGCGAGGGTGTCTGATGTTGAAAGACCTGAAACCCAATGACCCCAGGTTACATCACTGATGATGTGTTCAGGAGCATCAATAGATGTATTTGTTATAAATTTTCGAGCACAAAAAGCAGAATAGCCCATGAGTGCACTAATCAGTTGTCATGATTCGTGGGATGATCAAAGGTTTTGGTGGCAATGAAGAGTGGGATTGCTAATTTTTTGGAATGAACCTGCAGTAATCTCACACTATGCTCTTTCATCTCTAGTCTGGTGGTGGCATCATTAACTGGCTTATTTACGCAAGCCTCGTCAGCGTGTTCAAAGTTAATGTAGATAATGTTGGCAAAAGGGATTTGCCTTTATGTAGCAATTTAAAAATATTAAAGATCGCAAGGCACAGAGGGCGCTGCGTATGTGGAACAAATTGCCAGAGGAAGTGGTGGAGGCATTTGCAATGTTTTAAAAGGTATATGACAATTACACGGATAGGAAAGGTCTGTGGCATATGGGCCAGGTGCAGGCAGGTGGAACAAGCTTGGCTCGGCAACTTACTTGGCATTGATGAGATGGGCAGAAAATCCTATTTCCATGCTGTAGAGCTCTATGACACTCTGCAGCAGAGTTATCAAAACAATACACATTGGACAGAGAAGCCAAAGCTTAGACAATATGATGTCTTGATGTTAGGAAGAGATATACTGTAGAGAGCCAAAAGCTTAGGGAAGGACATACAGAGTTTGGAGCCTAAGCATGTAAAGGTATAGCCTTCGCGGATGAAGTAATCAGACTAGGTAGCAAAGCGTGGTGGAGTACATGCCCCAATCAACTTCAAAGGTGCTGGTGGAACTGGTTGACAACTTCGTTCCTTGGTGTTAATATTACCAACGATCTCTTGTGGACCAACCTCATTGAAGTAACAGCCAAGAAGGCACACCAACATCTCTACTTCTTGAGGAGACTGAGGAAAATCAGCATGTCTGGAATGACTCTTACAAATTTCTACAGAAGCACCATAGACTGCATATTGTCGGGTTGCATCACAGCTTAGTTTGGGAACGGCTCTGCCCAAGACTGCAAAGAAATTGTAGAAAGTAGTGGATATAGCTAAGTCCATCACGTCAGAAGTAGGGTGTGGAACCGAAACGTCACCCATTCCTTTTCTTCAAAGATGCTGCCTGTCCCACTGTGTTATTCCACCATTTTGTGTCTAGCTACACTGACCGGACTCCTCAATATTGTCTCCATCTAACGTTCACGATGCCTCGGAAAAGCAGCCAACATAAGGCCTGTTCCACATTATTCATTCCTCCTTCTTTCTGCTCCCATCAGGCAGCAGATACAGGAGCTTGAAACCACTCACCACCAGACTTGGAAACAGCTTCTTCCCCTCTGTTATCGGGCTTCTGAATGCTCCTACCGTAAGCTAGAGTACTATCTTCAATATATTCGATATATTTTACAAGATACAAGAGATACAAGATACATTTATTTGTCACATGTGCCAGTTGGCACAGTGAAATGTGATCATCATATAGCCATACAATAAAATAAAGAACACAACACACGATAGAGTTCAACATAAAACATCCCCACACAGCAGAATCAAAGTTTCCCACTGTAAGGGAAGACACCAAAGTCAGTCATCTTCCTCTGATGTTCACCCATGGTCGGGGCCTCCGCAGTCGCTGCTGCGGGCAGCCCGCCGCTCAGGCCCGCTCGCTGGGATGTTGGCACTCCGACGTCGGAACGGGAGGACAACCTCAGCGGCTTGGACCTCCAAATAGGCCGCTTCCCACCGGAGTCTGCAGCTCCGGACGTCCCCAGGCAGCGCCGGGCGGAGATTCAACGCTGGCGGCCCTCGGCAAAGGGCCCCAGGGACTCTGCGATGTCGGTCAGCGCCGCCCACGTTGGGAGTTCCGTGAACACAGCTCCGTGATGTTGGAGCAGCGGGCCTAACGCTCCAGAGCTTCAAACGGCGATCCAGGAAGGCATCGCCTGCTCCACGGTGAATCCAACGCCGTGCCGCCGCTGCCTAAGCTCTGGTCCGGTCCCCAGTCTCCAGTAGGAAAGGCTGCTCCGATCCAGATGGTAGGCCGCGAGGCGGGGGGGCGAGGACGTGACTCGGAGAAATAGTCGCATCCTCGCCAGGAAGTGACTGGGAAGTGGTTTCCCCCTTACCCCTTCCCCACATAGAAAAACAAAAGAATCCCCAAACAAAACTATTTAGCCAAACTAAAATTTTAAAAAAGATAGAAAAAACGGACATGCTGTAGGCAGAGGCGCCTTCAATGCAGCGCCCCTAGTGTGCATTGCTCAATATTCAATGGTTTGAAAACACCAACAATCATGGCCTTCCAATATATTCTTCCTCATTTCCATTTAATGATAGTCCTATTAAAATAAATAGTTTATTGACTCTGTTGAAGTATGGAAAAAAATTATGTATATCTGGCAGTTGATTATCAGCTGATATTGTTGAAAGTTACTTCTGGCTTTATCAACCCCCTCTCTTTCCTGAAACACCCTCACCTGTTCCAGGATGATTGCCGTTCATTACCCACGAGATTATATGTTTGCAATCTCTGTGGATCGTCTTGTGACACTTCACAGTCAAAAGCACAAGATTAAATGCAAGTTTTTGTTGTTGTGAGATAAAGCACTTCTGCGCACAGGCTGTTTCAAGCCAGATGCAAAATGCTAAAAAAAAGAAGCTCTGCTCTGCAACAGATGGGTCTGAAGATAAGTCAATTGAAAGGACCCAGCATTGGTAAATCTAAAGTCAAAAGCCTAGCAAAAGCCAAAACAGTTACAATATATTTCATAATCAAAGTATACCCGATAGAAAGTGGGATGCAGTAATATTACAAACATCAGTATGGTTCTGAATGGATGTCAGGTGAGTTTAAGCTCGTACCTCGATAAAAGACGGAAGACAATAATGAAGGGTGATTGAACTGGTGGTAACATGGAAGGAAGGCATAGCACTTCAGAGAGATGCATGCAACGTGAGTATAGAATTACATGGACTGGTGCGATAGACAAAAATTAAACTGGTTAATTTTTAAGGTAGACGGTTACCCAGGCTCGCACTGATTTATACACAATTGTATTTTGTTTCATTGTAATCATTATTGTGAAACTGGATAACCTGCAAAAATAGGTCTGGGTACCGTGATCACAATGAACCCAAGTTTGTTGGATGTTATGCAGGAATTAGCATCTTCACGATCTCTGATCAGTCACATGATTTCTGCCTTTAGCATCAAACCTATTGTTGATTAGCTGCACACTGCATCAAATCTGCTAGCAGAACCAGACTGCACATCTCAATGTATTGGGCTGAATCTTCTTGGCTGTGGCCAATGGTTCCAAAGGGAACCATTGTATTTAGCCATTCGGATGGAAGTACATCTTGCTTTTATGTGGATTTACACAAATCCTGGGACTTATTGGATTAGCGATGCATCTGTCACCATATTCCATTGTTGGATTCCACATCAAGTCTTGTTTGGGTTCTCCAGAATTTTATCCATTAATCAACTTTTTGATTCCATGTCATGGCAGACCTGGCTGAGGATTGGAAATATTAATTTCAATCAGACTGTTGACTCGTGGAATGGAGAGTCAGTTATTTTTTCAATATTTTACTTTAATTTAATGCTAGGTTGCATTAATTTATTGTCATATACACCAGGGAGCAATGAAATTCCTTGTTCACATGAAACTCACAGAGTAAATCATATATGATACAGGAATGATAATACAACAAAATATACAATTAGAGCAAAACAGCAGAATAGTGCAAGAATGTAGTGTAAAATCCAAGTGTTCCAAGTCAATATTAAAGTACAATAATGGATTAGCTAAATGGCTTTAAGTTAAAATTAAAAGTGCATAGCAGCACTAAGGGAATGGGGTAAGAAAGAGGTGATTGGTTCAGGAGTCGGATAATCAGTATATAGAGGTTGGGGGAGGGGTTGAAATAGCGACAAAGATAGGGAGGTGATAGGTGGAGGTAATAAAAGGGATGCAGAAACTGATAGGCAAGGAAAATCAGCATGGAACCAAATCAGGGAGCTTGGGTGTGCATTGGAGACCCTCACACTATCTTTGATCGGACTTTACTGGACTTTATCTTGTACTATTCACATTCACATTCACATTCACATTATTTTCCTTTCTCATGTATCTGTACACCATGGTTGTCACGATTGTAATCTTGTATTGTCTTTCCACTGACTGGTTAGGACACAACAAAGGCTTTTCACTGTACCTCGATACACGTGACAATAAACTAAACTCAAATTAACCCCTCCTCACCTGGATTCACCTATTGCTTGCTAGCTCTTGCCTCACCCCCATTCCCATTTCACCCTTTTACCTCTGTTGTGAAACTGAACATTGTTCCAGCTGTGGAAGGAACCACTTAAATCTTTATGATACGCTTGACCTACTATATATATTTCCTGTGCATGTTAACTGCTTGTGTGATTGTGTTTGCATAGAAATGGCCACTGACAGCATGTAGTGCACAATAACAATGTTGCTGACAATCCCAGTTACGTTGACATGTCGCCGGGTGACGCCTGTTTGGTCGTGAGTAGTCGCCCAAAGAATAGTACCTTTTTCTGATCGCCGCTGGATTTTCAACATTTTGAAGATTTTCGGCAACCTGCTGCGACTATGACGGGTGCCGAAAAAATCGCTTGAGTGGGACAGGCCCTTTACACTATCCTACACACATTAGGGACAGTTTCACATTTATACCAAGCCAATTTACCTACAAACCTGGAGTGCGGTAGGAAACTGGAGCTTCCCAGAGAAAACCCATGCAGGTCACGGGGAGAACGTACAAATTCCGTACAGGCAGCACTTGTAGTCAGGATCGAACCCGGGTCCCTGGTGCTGTAAGGCAGCAACTCTACCACTGCGCCATCGTGACGCCTATCCCAGTTAGCCAATCCCAATAACAGTTAACTTTTGATGGGTCAATGTTTTTTCAAAGTGATAACAGGTGTAGATGGAAACCCTACCATATGCTATACCTAAAACTCCCAAAAGTATTTACCAAAATCGTACATCTATGGGCTGTTAGTCAAAGTAACAGTACTGGGAATAGATCAGAACTTTCCTGGTGGAGAGAAAAGGAAAGGAAATTGGAGTATTTGTTTGTCAGGAGTGGTTCATGGGGAATTCCTGAAAGCACTGGGAACAATGCAGTTTCTGATTTGAATCAATATCTTGGATTTTGAAATTTAGTTCAACCAGGGGAATTTTGTTCAAGATATAAATAGGGGGAGAGATAATATAACGTTAGAAGTCAGTTCTGAAATTATGAACAGATACACAAAGTGAGGCATCATTTTAAGTGATCTTAAAATTCAACCAAAAGCAACCAAAGATCCTAGAGGAGCTCCTCTATAATCTTTAGAAACATAGAAACATAGAAATTAGGTGCAGGAGTAGGCCATTCAGCCTTCGAGCCTGCACCACGCCATTCAATATGATCATGGCTGATCATCCAACTCAGTATCCCGTACCTGCCTTCTCTCCATACCCTCTGATCCCCTTAGCCACAAGGGCCACATTCCAACTCACTCTTAAATATAGCCCAATGAACTGGCCTCAACTACCCTCTGTGGCAGAGAGTTCCAGAGACTCACCACTCTCTGTGTGAAGAAAGTCTTTCTCATCTCGGTCTTAAAGGATTTACCCCCTTATCTTAAGCTGTGACCCCTTGTCCTGGACTTCCCCAACATCGGGAACAATCTTCCTGCATCTAGCCTGTCCAACCCCTTAAGAATTTTGTAAGTTTCTATAAGATCCCCTCTTAATCTCCTAAATTCCAGAGAGTATAAACCAAGTCTATCCAGTCTTTCTTCATAAGACAGTCCTGGACATCCCAGGAATCAGTCTGGTGAACCTTACTCTGCACTCCCTCTATGGCAATAATGTCCTTCCTCAGATTTGGAGACCAAAACTGCACGCCAATACTCCAGGTGTTGGTCTCACCAAGACCCTGTACAACTGAAGTAGAACCTCCCTGCTCCTGTACTCAAATCCTTTTGCTATGAAAGCTAACATACCATTCGCTTTTTTCACTGCCTGCTGCACCTGCATGCCTACTTTCAATGACTGGTGTACCATGACACCCAGGTCTCGCTGCATCTCCCCTTTTCCTAATCGGCCACCATTTAAATAATATTCTGCTTTCCTGTTTTTGCCACCAAAGTGGATAACCTCACATTTATCCACATTATACTGCATCTGCCAAACATTTGCCCACTCACCCAGCCTATCCAAGTCACCTTGCAGTCTCCTAGCATCCTCCTCACAGCGAACACTGCCCCCCAGCTTTAGTGTCATCCGCAAACTTGGAGATATTGCCTTCAATTCCCTCATCCAGATCATTAATATATATTGTAAATAGCTGGGGTCCCAGCACTGAGCCCTGCGGTACCCCACTAGTTACTGCCTGCCATTGTGAAAAGGACCCGTTTACTCCTACTTTATCTTTGCTTCCTGTTTTGCCAGCACAGTTCTCTATCCACATCAATACTGAACCCCTAATACCGTATGCTTTAAGTTTGTTTATAATCTCTTATGTGGGACCTTGTCGAAAGCCTTCTGGAAGTCCAAAGATATACCACATCCACTGGTTCTCCCCCTTATCCACGCTACTAGTTACATCTCGAAAAATTCCTCACCAAGATTCGTAAGACATGATTTACCTTTTGTAAATCCATGCTGACTTTGTCCAATGATTTCAACCATTTCCAAATGTGCTGCTATCCCATCTTTAATAACTGACTCTAGCAGTTTCCCCACTACCGATGTTAGACTAACTGGTCTGTAATTCCCCGTTTTCTCTCTCCCTCCCTTCTAAAAAGAGGGGTAAACATTTGCTACCCGCCAATCCTCAGGAACTACTCCAGAATCTAAAGAGTTTTGAAAGATTATCACTAATGCATCCACATATTTCCTGAGCTACTTCCTTAAGTACTCTGGGATGCCAGCCTATCTGGCCCTGGGGATTTATCGGCCTTTAATCTATTCAATTTACCCAACACCACTTCCGCGACTGACCTGGATTTCACTCAATTCCTCCTTTGACCACAGTCCCCTGCTATTTCAGGCAGATTATTTATGTCTTCCTTAGTGAAGACGGAACCAAAGTAGTTATTCAATTGCCGTCCGCCATATCCTCCCCCCCCCCCCGCCCCCCCCCCATGTTCCCCATGATCAACTCACCTGTTTCTGACTGCAAGGGACCTACATTTGTTTTAACTAACCTCTTTCTCTTCACATATCTATAAAAACTTTTGCAGTCAGTTTTTATGTTCCCTGCCAGTTTTCTTTCAT
This sequence comes from Okamejei kenojei, assembly GCA_035221665.1. NCBI lineage: Eukaryota > Metazoa > Chordata > Chondrichthyes > Rajiformes > Rajidae > Okamejei > Okamejei kenojei. Next base: position 94,592,002 of record CM069135.1, read on the forward strand.
AATCTATTTTTCCTTTCCTAATTAAGCCCTTTGTCCTCCTCTGCTGGTCTCTGAATTTCTACCCAGTCCTCTGGCATATGCTGCTTTTTCTGGCTACTTTGTACGCATCATCCTTTGCTTTTGATACTATCCCTGATTTCCCTTGTTATCCACGGATGCCTACCTTCCCCTGATTTATTCTTTTGCCAAACTGGGATGAACAATTTTTGTAGTTCATCCATGCAATCTTTAATATGCTTCCATTGTATATCCACCGTCAACCCCTTTTAGAATTAATTGCCAGTCTCCAATCTTGGCCAATTCACGTCTCATACCCTCAAAGTTACCTTTCTTTAAGTTCAGAACCATTGTTTCTGAATTAACAATGTCACTCTCCATCCTAATGAAGAACTCAACCATATTAATGGTCACTCTTGCCCAAGGGGGCACGTTACAACAAGACGGCTAATTACCCTTCCTCATTACTCAAAACCCAGTCTAAAATAGCCTGCTCTCTCCGTTGGTTCCTCTACATGTTGATTTAGATAACTATCCCTGCATAACATTCCAAAAAATCCTCTTCCTCAGCACCCCTGCCAATTTGATTAACCCCCCCCCCCCCCCCCCCCCAATCTATATGCTTAGATTGAAGTCACCCATTATAACTGTTTTTTGCCTTTGTCGCACGCATTTCTTCTAATTTCTGTTTGATACCATCCCCAACTTCTCTGCTACTGTTAGGTGGCCTGTACACAACAACCCACCAGCATTTTCTGACCCCTTATGTTTTGTAGCTTCTACCCATACCGATTCCACATCCTCCAAGCTAATGTCCTTCCTTTCCATTGCCTTTTTAATCTCCTCTCTAACCAGCAACGCTACCCCACCTCTTTTCCTTTTCTCTCTATCCCTTCTGAATATTGAATATATCCCTTCTGAATATTGAATATATCCCTTCTGAATATTGAATTTGAAAGCAACTATGTGTAAATACGGTAAACAGTTGACACATGATCATGCCTTTTGTTGCAATAGCAAAAGGTAACAAAACAAAGATTATGTACTTAACATGCCCAATCAAAGTAGAGCAGCAGGTTAAAAAACCTTCAGAATATGGATATGAAAATAACTATATAAATTAAAGGAGATTATACTTGAGATGTGCAGTCCCTTGCAAGAAAGCTCCCTGATTATTAGGATCAGTTCTGTTCACTGAAAGATATTCAAACATATGGATGAGCCTTGAAAATAATCTTTTTTGAAAAAGAGTTGACATGAAGATATACTGGAGAGACTTGGAGGAAGAAATCTATTCTTGTTGGCCTCTGCTTTATACAAAATCCATTGTTGTCCGTACAAGAACTTAACCGCTCTACCACTTGTAGCAGAGTGTCATTTGCAGGTGAAACTAGCTTAGATGGGCATCATGGTCAGCATGGATGAGATGGGCTGAAGGTCCTGTTTACCTGCTGTATGACTCTCTGCCTCCATGACTCTAATCTGTACATTGACTTCATCAGTCACTTCAGAACTCACGGGACTAGATTAAAAATAAGTCATCCTCCCTCCTCATGTACCTGTGGATGACTCTATTGGTTAACATGCAAGAAAAGCTTTTCACTGTGCCTCAGTACACGTGACAATAAATTAAACTTCAAACTCCTGAGAGATTTTGTCCAAAGCCTGGACCTCTGTATCCAAAAGCAATGTGGAACTGTTTTCATCAGATAGAAACAATTGGAGGCATTAAATCTTCACCCTTCTCAAGTGGGAAATTGGGAATGGACAATAATACTGCTCTCCCTGTGATCCACTAAAAGACGTCTTAAAAACACTTATGAACACATTTGTACTTGACCATTCTTTCAGCTCTGTGAACAGGTTATATTCCCTCCATGTCAGATTTTAAAATAGCAAATGTTGTTTTGATTGATGCCGTTTGTGTGTGTGTAGATTCGTATGTCCACATGTGCCTTAAGTGCAATGTATTGTGTTAGGAGTAGAAGTGGTTTATCAGGTTTTTCCTGTAATTATTCTGCAATTGTTACTTAGTTTAGTTTATTGTCACATGTACAGAAGTACAGTGAAAAGTGTTTGTCGCATGCTAATCAATCAGCGGAAAGACCAAAGATATTTTTAAGGCAGAGATAGATACAGATTCTTGATTCGTACGGGTGTCGGGGGTTATGGGGAGAAGGCAGGAGAATGGAGTTAGGAGGGAGAGATAGATCAGCCGTGATTGAATGGCGGAGTAGACTTGATGGGCCGAATAACCTAATTCTGCCCCTACTACTTGTGAATTTATGACAATGCAAGATTACAATCAAGCCATCCACAGTATACAGATACATGATAAAGGGAATAACGTGAATAACATTTAGTGCAAGATCAAAGCCAGTAAAGTCTGATCAAAGATAGTCCGAGGGTCTCCAATGAGGTCGATAGTAGTTCAGGACTGCTCTCTTGTTGTGGTCGGATGGCTCGGTTCCATGATTGTGGTTTTGTGCAATTGTACTTTACATTTATATTGTCACTATTGTTCCATGAAGGAAGAGTGCATGATAATTTTAACAGTATAACACTTAGGGAGAAAAGAAGATAAAATCATAGCATATAGACACTCAGGATTCCTTTGTCAGCTCTTGTCTGGATCTTTGACAGGCGTAAAAAAAAAGTAATTTCATTAATTTTAGGGTCTGAGTTCAGGTGGAGAGATGATGGAAGTTCTGGAATTTCAGAATGTTTGCTCAATAATGTTTCTTCATGATTCTTAGAGCACCATAAAACTACTGAAATTAATAAGATCCAGTGTGGGTTCCTCAGCATTATGTAGTGCAGTAAACAAATTCATTTCCCATTGAATGCTCCCTGCAGTCCACACAAGGAAGGACTGTCATAAGGTCATGTAGAGCCAGGATGTTTAGGCATTAAAAAACTCTGAGGCAGGCAAAAAGGCATAATAAAATTACAAAAAAGGCATGAAAAAGGCATTTATTGACAAAAAAAGGCATAACGCATTTATTTCCACCACTAAAATATGGTTAAAAATGATAATATAAAGGTATACTACATAAAATGCCACTGGTTGCACATATTACTAGCACCTTTTTTTCAAATGTATCTGACTTGTTAAACTATTGCCGTCTGCTCAGACAGCATATGCTTCAGTTGTGAAAAACTTATTTCTACCTCAGCTGAGGTCACGGGTGCATACCCAAAACAAGCTACAGACTCTATATTCATGTTGATATCTTGTGCATTGCAACTAGCTTTGAGTGAACTATAGCTAATGTTTTCTATTTCTTCAAGATCTTTGTTAGCTTAAATTCACTCTCTCATATTTTCCCTTGATATGTTCATTTACTACATTGCAGGAACCTTTTACGAATATCGTCAGTTACTTTGTTGAAAACCTGCCAAGTTTATTCACTAATGTTTTGCCACTTTCTCAAGGGATGTGAGTAGCTTGTGGAAGATGTGTTGCAAAAATTAGAAAGCAATAAATACAATGATCGCGGTGAGAGGACTTTTTTTGCATGATTTCACTGACGATCCTGACATGCTAGAGATTCTTCTTCTTGCAAAACTAGTTGACTGATTTATTTTATCTTTTCAAAATTTGACAGCCATACTATCTCCTCTATGAGCTTACAGCCAGAGAGCCAGTACCCCACCTAGTCCAAAATGGCTAAGGAACATGTCAGGTAGCCGGAATCTGTGGTGCCATATTCCTTTGAAAATGCACACGTGACGATGCCCTTTGTAGAAGATTTTCTTGACATTGGAAACTAGGGCGATCAACATTTGCGAGACAAGGCATACGTATGTGCTTTGCAATTATATGAAGTCCTTGAGCCCAAGCATGTCAAATAAACATTTTAGGGAATAAAACTTTAAGTCACAAACAGAAGAACATTTCGTGTTTTATACCTTCTGGCCCAAACGTACAGCATTGAGTGAAAATGTAAACAATTGAGCAATTAGTTGAGCTGTTTTGACTTCTCCAATACTTCCGATAGTCAACAAATACTCCTTTGAGGGTTGACTGCACTCGTGTACCGTATGACCACATTAGGCAACATAACTCCCTACAGCAATGAGTTTGTCTTAGTCTATTGATGATAATATTTTGTATGGCGTGCCAACATTCATCTCATTAATTTTCTGCAAACAATGTTGAAGTTGCTGTCAAATAATGTTTTATAATGATGACTCGCCTTGGTCTATGTCCCTTGCTGTATTTTCTCTAAAGAACCTCTGAGAGGTTTGTTTTCCAATTTCCACAGTGCGAATTCCAGCATCAATGAATGCACTTGCACAGATCACTCGAAAACCTCAGATTTGGCGAGCTAGTAGCCAGGACCAGTAAATGTAGTGAGGAGACAAGCTTGGGTATTTCACTTGGTAGCTTTACACCCAGACGATATCAACATTGACCTTCTGCTAATTTTAGATAGCTCTTGTCCTCTCCCTCCTCCCCCTTCCCCTCCCCAGCCCGTCCTTTCTAGTTCCTAGTCTCGCCTCTTCTTTCTTTACCCCCCCCCCCCACATCAGTATGAAGAGAGGGTCTCGACCCAAAACATCGCCTTTCCTTCTCTTATAGATACTGCCTTCACCGTATTGAGTTTCCTCCAGTATTTTTTGTCCACCTTCTATTTCGCCAGCATTGCAGTTCTTTCTTAAATAGATCTTGCGAGAAGAATGAACCAGCCGGGCCCAGAGGCACGAAGAGGACGATGAGTAATTTGTGGATGACCGACGAGGGGGGGGGGGTGGGGGGGGGTTGTGGGGGTGGGGGGGGGGGGGTGGGGGGATAGAGGAGTAGAGAGATAGAGCGGGGGGGGCGGGGGGGGCGTTGGCGACGCCATCGGTTTCGCCCCGGTGGTGGATGTTTTATTGTAAGTTATACTATATTAACGTTAATAATAACATTAATATTAAAGTGTTAACATAGAAAACATCATTGTAATCATGGTTAAACTAGAGAAAATGGTATGACCTTTTGGCAAAACGGCAAAAAAAGGCATGTGATTTAGGCTCGCGTTTGTTTGAAAAGGCATTATCCTGGTGAAATCATCAAAAAAGGCATAAAAAGATGCATGGCGTTTGTGGCAAAATCCTGGCCTTAGTCATAATGAATAGGAGTAGAATTAGGAAAATCCGCCCATCAAGTCTACTCCGCCATTTCAGCCAAGGAGTCTTGTGGAGCAAGAGGAGGAGTCTACGCCGGCGGGACTGGTGCGCTATGGTGAGTTATAAATCGAGCACGGGGTTTTGTTTTAACAGTGGGCCAGGAGACATTGGAGCCAGAGGAGGGAGTCTCCCGAGCGCGGCTGAGTTATAAGTGTTTGGGTGGAAACCGTTCTGTTTGCCGTGGAAGTGGACTGGAGGAATGAGCGGATTTTAGGCTGCTACAACTGGTTTTGCTATTAAAGGTTGTTGTGATGTTAACGGCTGTGGTTAAAGTGATTAAAGGTAAAGGGAGCCTAAAGGGTTCAGTGAGCTAAAGGGGTACAGTGAGCTAAATGGTTCAGTGAGACTAAAGGGTTCCAGTGTGAGCTAGGGTAGATGAAAAAGGAGGTTCGAGTGAGCTAAGGGTTCAGTGCTGATATGGAGTATCGGGGAGATTAAGGGTACTTTGAGTTTTTAGTAAAGGTTAGTTTAATGGATTAAGATTTGTGATAGGGTGAGTGAAGGTGATTAAATTTGGCGGGTAAGCCATGACATTTAAGGTCAGACCCATGGTTGTTGCTCATCCTGACCCCCAATTATGTGGGAGATCAGCGGATAATGCGTCGGTTTGTCCATAGGAGACTATCATTTGCAATGAGTGTGCTCAGATGCAGCTCCTGGCATCCAGACCGCATTGAATTATTGCGAGCTGGGTTGGATTACATACTAGAGAATCACGATGCCTGAGAAACTCGCGGAATAGACCTGCTAAGTTCGTTTAGTCACACCGCAGGCTT